>CM033274.1:11648004-11793014 GCA_019343175.1 Oedothorax gibbosus | reverse complement strand
TTTTGAATAAAATGTAAATTATTTGCGCTTCCAAAATGTTCATGTAGGAGTTATTTATATAAAGAATTATGTATTATTCTGATGATGTAGCGATACCGCTACATTATAAAGCTACTCCAGCAAACAGCAAACGATTTACATTTTTTATATTTATTTGTATTTTTTTTAACTGTGATAAAGATACTAAAGCAAACGATTTTTATTTTTAATATTAAATATTTTTCTAACTGCTAAAAGCTCTCATAAATAAATATTCTTTCAAGAGTTTTGTTTTTATTTTAAATAAAGTTTCTCGTACGTTTGACGAAATGGCAACAGTGAAAATCTATAATAATAAAAATGAAGTTTTGTATGTATGTGTGTGTCTTATAGATTCATAAACTAGACATTTGTTTGACTCGTAACTTGGCACAAATGCGTAGTTCATACTTAGATTATGATTTTTGAACTTTCAGGTTTCAAAATGTTCTATTTTTAGAGAAAATTCGAATTTTCTGAAAAAACTACACCACTTTGGCTCAAATCCGATCTTTTTTTTACTTTCCTGATGCCATCGGCTGAAAAATTTAAATAAAACTTTTAACGAAAACATTTAAAATTGAATATGTTTATTTTATTCTTTTGCCACTACCTTCAGAAACTAAATTCATTATTTGAAAAATAATTGACATGTTTCAAGTGACGTAATTCCATTCCCGGATTTTATTATGGGTTTATTTGATGATTTTTTCATTGATTTTTCTGTTGACTGCATGTATGCATATTTAAGCAATAAATGTATAGTTAAGCTATTACTGAACTTTGATGGTTAATAAATGCCATCGCACTAGAGCTGCATATTAGTGTTTTATGTATTTAATTTTTCGTCAAATACGTTGCCAAACTCGTCAAATTTTTAACTAAAACTTGCCAAATGGGCAATTTCTTTATAAATAATTTTTAATCTAGTCGGTTGTTCGAAGGTCATTGTGTAAGAGCTGTATAATGGGTGTGTTGGTAGCTATATCTATTTTCTCGCCAAATTATTTCCCAAAACCCGCCAAATGAGCTAAAAGGTTTTATGTATTTATGAGAGAATTGTGATGACATTTATGAGTGTATTTTATAGCGTATTTTTCCTTTTGGAATTTTAAGGCAATGAAACGGGATTTTATACTTTATAACGAGCGGGAACAATAACATAAATTTATGATCCTATAACAGGTTATATGGTACACATATTTGGAAAAATTTTATATTTTTTTAATCCGTGCGAAGAACGGGTATAAATTTGCTAGTATTGAATAAATAAAAAGGCGCCAAACACAGCATTAATTCTATATTAAACATTTACATGCTAAATTTGGCTAGTTTCATTTATTTTACTTCGAAAATTCAATAATTATTACTTATCGTTTGCAAAATTAATTTATATTTCAAAGAATAAATATGTAATTTTCCTCCCTTTTAAATAGAATGAAAACATTTCATATCAACGTACAAAGAATCTCGTAGTGAAATATATTTGACGTCATTTCAAACTGATCGATGTCGCAAACATAAATTTATTTTAATTTATTGTCTAAAAGAATTATAGTTTCTCGAGCGATTGTTGCGAATGGCAATGGAGATTAAATTCTAATAAAAAAAGGCTTCCTATGCTTTTTAAAAGAGCATTAAATTTTGCAGTTTTTTAAATAATTGAAGTACTTCGAATTCGAATTCTTTTCTGAAATTTTCAATGTATTCTAACTTCGATGCGCTGAATTTTTTGACGTATCACACTTGTCCGTAGCATTTGTAGTTCGGGCTATGAAAATGGGTGACGGACAGACAGATGACGAAGACTCGGTTTGTGTTATGTACTACAACTTCAACCTTCTGTAGCTCGTCTTGCAAAGAGTGCGCGCCGACCCGGCGGCGCAACGGTTAGGGAGCTAGCCTTTGGAGCCTCTGGGTTCGGGTTCGAATCCCGGTAAGGCATGGATGTTTGTGTTTGTCGAGTATATGCGGAGTACGTGCTCGTTAAATCTGTTGGGTCCGAAAGTCCTCCAAGTTCCCATACCAAATCAATACCTCTGGGGGTGACAAGCCAATTCTGGGGATCCTCTAGTTGGCCTCTGTCTCTAAAAATTAGATGGATCCACTTATGTGTGTGTGTTGTCTGCTGTGTCTTACTTGACGAAGGTTTATAAGCGGGTCTCTGACCAAGCACACAAACCTGAATATATATGTCTACCAACCAACCAACCAACCGAGTCGGCGTGTGTTGACGTTTTGACTTATGTAATCCAGAAATTATGTGCTGTGCACTTTTAGATAATAAATTATAGTGCTAAAGGAATCTCCAATCATTGCTAAGTACTTAAAAGATGGCGACGAGGTAAACGAACTTGCGTAGAGCAAAACACTATCACTAAGAAGCAGCTGAAAGCTCAAGCTTACTTCAATGTGATCCAACATGGCGAAATTCGGTAGCATGGACGAATTCGTTATCGGTTCTTCGTGGAAAAACTACTGCCAAAAGCTAACGTTCTTCTTCAAGGCCAACAGTATCGAAGATGATACCCAGAAAAAGGAACATTTTCCTGACGATTTGCGGAGATTCAACGTTTTCGATAGCGGATGCGCTATTGAAACCAGCTACCCTGGAAGATTCAACATTTGAAACCATCCAGACGAAACTAGATGGACATTTCAACCCGGATCCAAACATAATTGTGGAACGTTTTAAATTCAACAAACGTGATCAAAATCCACATGAACCAGTTGCAACTTACATCACAGAATTTCGCCGGATGAGCGACAAGTGACAACTGTAAGTTTACCGACCTGGACGATCGGCTACGAGACCGGATCGTTTGCGGAGTCAGAGACGAAAAACTGAAACATCGTCTTTTTGAAACAGATAAACTAACTTTTTCAAAAGCAAAAGAGATGACACTCGCCAGTGAGACAGCACACCAGAACGTTCGGGATACCAAGGCTTCCACAACAGCGCCGACACCCGTTCTACACACCAAAGAGACTCTCGAAAGCCCAACAAATTCGAGGGAGGTAAGCGCCGTCCAGAACTACATTGTATTCGTTGTGGACAATCACACTCACCTGATTCGTGCAAACACAAGGAATCCAAGTACCATTTCTGTAAGAAGATTGGACACATCGAGATCGCCTGCATCACAAAGAAACTCCAGCAGCCAACCAGCAGAAGAGACAAACCACAACAGAGCAGGGTCGCTCAGATATCCGAAGCTCTCCAAAACACCCAGCTGATTGAACCCGACGAGTTTGCGACAGCCAACCTATACTACAGCTCAACAGCATCTGTTCCACCCATAGTCGTGTCCGTGGAGATCAACAACAAACAAATCAACATGGAGATTGACTCTGGTGCTGGACACTCCATCATCAGTGTACGTACATACAGAGACATCTGGCTAGACCAATTAGCTTTAACCCCAGTGAACCTACAACTACAAACCTGGACCAAAGAAAAGATTACAATCTTGGGATCCAAAGAGGTTGTAGTGTCCTACAACAACCAGGAAGCAGTACTAACAGTCTTGATAGTTTCTGGTTCAGGACCTAGTCTCTTAGGTCGATCATGGTTCTCAGCTTTGGGAATAATCCTGCAAACTCCTAACCCAGTTTCTGTGAACTCTGTCATACAAAAGTTCTCAGGTTTGTTCGAGCGTGACGTAGGGCAATTTCGTGGACCACCAGTTTCAATTTGTATTGAAAAGGACACTCAACCAATTTTTCTTAAGCATAGGACTGTTCCATTTGCTCACAAGGAGAAGTTTGAGTTAGCTATCGATAAATTGGAAAAAGCAGGAGTTCTGGAAAAAGTTGAAAGTTCAAACTGGGCAACCCCGCTTGTACCAGTAATCAAACGCAACAATGAAGTACGTTTGTGTGGTGATTATGCAGCAACTGTAAACAAGGTCCTAACTAAAGTAGCATACCCCTTGCCGACAGCAAACGAAATTTTTGCCAAACTGACTGGTTGCACATTGTTTACCAAATTGGACTTGGATAATACTTATCTTCAATTATGTGTGGATGAAAAATCAGCTGATATACTGACACTGAACACAACCAAAGGATTGTATCACATGAAAAGACTTCCTTTTGGCATATCTTCAGCCCCAGCCATCTTCCAAAAGTTCATGGACACTCTACTTTCAAACTTAGAAGGTACAGCTGCCCTTCTAGATGATGTCATCATTGGAGGAAGAAATAGAAACGAACACGACAAAAGAGTTGAAATAGTGATGGAAAGACTTTGGAAAGCAGGACTGAAAATGAGGAAAGAAAAGTGCATTTTTGGCTGCAACTCTGTCCAATTTTTGGGATATATGGTGGACCAGCAAGGAATTCATCCAACACATGAAAAAGTGGAAGCAATCTATCATGCACCAGCCCCCAAAAACAAACAAGAACTACAAGCTTTCTTAGGACTATATAACTTCTATGAAAGGTTTTTACACCAGAAGTCCACCATCTTGGAGCCACTTCACCGGTTACTTGACAAAAATTCTCCTTGGGAATGGCTCGATATCCATCAAGAAGCATTTCAAAAAGCAAAACAACTACTTCAGTCAGATGCGGTGCTTACTCATTATGATCCCGACAAGCCATTGGTCCTTGCTTGCGATGCTTCGCCATATGGTGTTGGGGCAGTGTTGTCAAACATTAAAGAAGAAGGTGATGAAAAGCCGATTGCCTATGGATCCAAGACCTTGCAAGCAGCCGACAGGAACTATGCACAAATCGACAGAGAAGCTCTTTCAATTATCTTTGGAGTGAAGAAATTCCACCAGTACCTGGCAGGGAGAAGTTTCCTAATCTTGACCGACCACAAGCCTCTCCTCGGAATTTTCAAACCCCATGGCCAAATGCCATTGATGTTGTCACCAAGGATGATACGCTGGAAGCTGATGTTACAGTCATATGACTATGATATAAAGTACATTCCAGGGAAGATGTTGTGTAATGCTGATGGTCTTAGCCGAATTCCACTGCCAAGCATACATGTGAGGACTCGTGTGTACCTTTCCAAAGAAGACGAAATGAACTGTCCGTTCATAAGGGATGCCTTCTGTGTGTGTGGGGGGGGGCAAGAGTCATCATTCCAGGAAAACTTCGAGATCAGGTACTGCAAGTGCTACATTCGACACACCAGGGAATTGTGCGCACCAAGGCGGTTGCAAGAAGCTATGTGTGGTGGCCGAAAATGGATGAGGAAATCGAAAACCTGGTACACCAATGTACAGCCTGTCAACTCACCAGAAACAATCCACCGAACGCTCCCCCACAGCCTTGGATACAATCAGCCAACCCATGGTCCAGATAGCATATCGACTTTGCTGGGCCATTCAAATGAAAAGTTTTCCTAATCCTGATTGACTCTCACTCGAAATGGCCAGAGGTCAAGATACTGAACTCTATTGCATCCTCTGCAGTCATCTCAGCCTTGCGAGAAATCTTCGCCACCCATGGTTTGCCAGATGTGATAGTTTCAGATAATGGGACATCTTTTGCATCTTCCGAATTCCAGGAGTTCTTGCGCAAGAATGGGGTAAAGATGCTGTTCTCACCTCCCTACAACCCAAAATCCAATGGGCAAGCAGAGAGAACTGTTCAGACGGTCAAACAAAATCTACGTCGTCTGGGAACAAGTGACTGGAACATCAAGTTGGCCAGAATGTTGTTAGCACTTAGGACAACCCCGTGTACTGCTACAGGAATTTCTCCAGCTGAAGCTCTGATGCGAAGAAGACCCAAAACGCTGCTGGACCACCTTCATCCAGCTAGGTTTGGTGAAGAAAGAAAGGAGTCCTGACAGAAGCTTCGTACCTTCCAGAAAGACGATTGGGTGTATTTCAGAAACTACAATTCGTCGGAGAAATGGCTTTTGTAATGTACTACAACTTCAACCTTCTGTAGCTCGGCTTGCACCGAGTCGGCGTGTGTTGACGTTTTGACTTGAGTTATGTAATCCAGAAATTATGTGCTGTGCACTTTTATATAATAAATTATAGTGCTAAAGGAATCTCCAATCATTGCTAAGTACTTAAAAGCTTGTTTAAGCTTACTTAGGTTATACTAGGCTACTTTCTGACCAGTTAACTTTTTTCACGCCATGCAACTCCGTCTTCTTCTAACTAGGGACAGAGACGCGCATGGGGGCCAAATAAGAGGGCAAAAGGGCCAGTGTTGCTGCCACTTTAAGGAGAAAAATACTACGAAAAAATAACATCGAATTTCAAACTCTAAAATTACAAAAAATATCGTCTAAACACTAGCTGTATTTTGGAATCTTTTTAGTGACTTTAAATCCTTTTCTAGTATTTTTTTGTAATTTTAGAATTAGATGGTAATTTTTCGTAGTATTTTTCTCCTCAAAGTGGCAGCAACACTGGCCATTTTGCCCTCTTATTTGGCTTCCATGCGCGTCCCGTCGTTAGCATTGGAGGTCACGTGATCTGCCAATCTAATACTTTAACTATGATATCTATGCCAGCCACAGACTCAGATGCCATCCGCATATACGAAAATCCCACATAAGGTCGAAAATCTCACTTTTAAAGACGTAATCATATGCTTGGCGAGTTTTGAAACCATTTCGTAGTGTTGACTGACAGCTCCAGGGGAAAAACATCATTATGCTAATTTTTTTTAACTCTGTCATTTACTAATTTTCGAAAAGAACTATCCTAACTAGTTGTTTGAAGTTATTTTACTTTCTATTTTTTCTGCTAATTGGTAAAAAAATCCCAAAGTAACAATAAGTAAACTTATTATACTTATTAATTTTTTTTTTTTGTAGTAAAATCAAATTCCCTTAAATTTTGCAATATGTGTTTTTTGTATAGTATTTATTTATATATTCGTATGAAAGATTTCTACAGCAATTCATGCTTTCAAATTGTGGTAAACAATAGGTTTGATTCCGTACTCTCAACTTGGAAGGAATACTTTAAACTTCAATGAAAAAACAACTATGTAACTCCATTTGTTCTATTTCTTCAAATATTTTTTTTCAGCATAATAAACAACAACACAGAAAAAGAGATTTCAACTATTTTATGAATTTCAATTAAGAATTAAAAACTGGACACAGTCCGCTTACTTTTCTCGACTCAAAACAACTTTCTTAACTCAAAAACTTAAATAAAAGTTCGTTTTAAAAAGTTTTGTTCATAATATAATAGAAAATGTTCGAAAACTGTAATGTTTTCTATATTTTAAGAAGATATTATTATTAGATCTTAAGAGCTTTTATTACAATCACTTATTAGGTGATAATTAAGTTGAGATAGAAGCTTGTCTTAAAGTAAGTTTATTCACGTGCTCATGTTGGATGGAAAATCAAGTTATACACAATTGTAAGAGTTTAGTTGTACACATCAGGACTAGTACACAAAATAATTCGAATATAATTTACAAATACATGACGTCATCATGACAACAACCAACCATCTGTGTTTACTTAACAACATATACGAAGCAAGTTTCGTTCTTTTGAGCGCGTAACCTGTGTTTGTTTTGTTTTTTTATTTTGTCTTCCTCCTCCACAAGCTGGTCGGAGTAGGCCCTGTCTACAGGGCTCCCAAACTGTAAGTCTTTCTTCTTTTATGTCACGCTCTCCTTATCACGACAGCAGTCCTGTGAAGGAACCTGGAGAACCTCATTAAGCCTGCCACCCTCCCCATCCGTAATCATGTCAACATTTTGATGGATCCCTCTCTTACCTTCAACAAAAAGATTCCTAGCCATGAGGCCATTGGTATAGTCTCTGAGAACGGGTGCACTAAGTTCGTTGCCTTCATAGAAAGCACGGCCGGATTAATCCCGAAAAACAAACCGAAAAGCCTTAAAGTCTGAAATTGACAGGAAAATTACCGCCCACGAGTCCATCGAAAACCTCAAGTTTACCCGAAAGAACCAAATAGTTATAACCACCTCCAACCGAGAATGTGCTGTACAAGTGTGTAATCTACACAGCCTTTTGGGTGTCCCTGTCGCAGTCTTTATCCAGCGGGAGTGTATGTCCTCTAAATTCTTGCTTAGAGACATTCCTACGGATATTCCTTTAGTCGAACTTGTCGACGAACTCGAAGCCTCTAACAACATCGCCGTTATTGAGGCTCGAAGGTTCACCAAGAAAGTAAACGGCGTCTATGCCTCCACTGAGTCCACCCTAGTTACTATCTTAGGTACCAAGCTGCCCCCAGAAGTTAGGATTTGGTATTCCCTACACCGGATTAGCCCGTTCATTGACAGACCCCGTCAATGCGCTTGCTGTTTCAGGTTTGACCATGGTACAAATTCATGCACTAGCCCCTACTCTGTGCGAACTGCGGGAGTGAAGGCTGCCCTGTTCATTGCAAAAATCCCCCCAAATGCCCTAACTGCAAGAAGGATCATCCTGCATCACATGTCAACTGCCCAGGCCGGCAGGAAGAAGCACAGATCTTAAGACTTAAAGCGAACCTTAATATCTCTCTTGGCGAGGCGAGAGCCCATTTCCGTGATTCCAAAACTAATCGCTCATATACGGACATTGTCAAGTCCGACCTTCCCCGTGCTACTGATCTGCAAAACGCCGTCAATCGGTCGGTCAAGAAAGCGATAGGCGATAGGTAATTCCCTTAGGGAAATCACCGCCGCTCTTGCTAGTTTGGTTCAACAGCAAAATCCAACCTCCGCATTGCTCGTGTCTCTCCTAACCGAAATCAAGCCCATTCTTGAGAAAGCTGGAGGAATTTCTGCTCAGCCAACGATCGCTACTGATCAGGGGCGGCGGCAGCAGAGGGGCTAGGAGGCTCAAGCCCCCCTGTCGGGCAGGGCTAGCCCCCCGTCGGGGAAATTTTGAATTTCGTCGGGGTAAAACTAACTTAGGGCAGGCGCATTAATTAACTAGAGGGGGGCCGGAGGATTTGAAATACAGCTGTAAATAAAAAGGTTACCCCCCCCCCTTAGGACCAGAAATTTAAAATATGACCCCCCCCCAAAAAAAAAAATAAATATAAAAAATATGTCAAACAGGTCCACAAACCTGACCCCCCCCCACCCAAAAAAAAAAGTGTGGGAGTTGTGTAAGTCTTCGGGGAAAACCTCAAAGCTTCAAAGAAAAACTCTAAAAGATCCTTGAAGGTGAAGGAAAGCCGAAGGTAGGCCGTAAAAAGAAAGGATGCAAGATTTAAGGCTCGATTAGTTGATGTTTACAATAAAGTTACAACTGAAACAGCAGTGGACCCTAACTTTGACCCAAATCTTCCAACATTCATTATAAATTTTGATGGTTTGTGCAAACTGACACCGTCTGACTCTGATAAATTGCTGGTGCTTGTAGAAGGCAATGTTTTCAATCATGAGGCTAAATGCTGTATCCTTGATCTACTGCCACAAGAGGCAGAAAAAGCATATTGGAATGCTATGATGTTATGTATGCTAGTAGCTCCGAATGAAAGCTCTTCAGATTGTAGTGATTAATAAAATGTGCCTAAATAAAATATGAATTTTATATGATATTAATTTTATATGCTTCGGGAATTTTTTTTCTGAAGACCTTAAAACTTAATAATAATAATTGTAACCCCCCCCCCCCCAACTCCTTGGTAAATAATTGAAATATTAAAACCAGACCCCCCCTTTCAAGGATAAAATTTAATCATGACCCCCCCACATAATCCTCCGGCCCCCCTCTAACTAAATAATGCACCTGCCCTTATGATATCGGAAAAATTTGAGTCTGAAAAAAAACCTTTTAACCGTTTCAAAATTCAACACTGTTTCGCATTTTCCACAACTGTCGTCTCAGTCGTGGTTCGTACCCTTCTTCAATTGACCTTGAGTGCATACCACTAAGCGGCGAAATGTAATTTTCTTTTATCGTCCCACACCCCCAAACAGTGGGGGTGTAGCTGTAGAAACCCTCTAAAAGCTGAGAAAATCAAAAACAAAAAAAGGACGTTCTTTTGAGTTTCCAGCTAGTATCATATGTCACCACTGCTGACAAATTTATGGCCTCGGGGAACTTGTCGTGGGGTGCATAGTTGACCTTCGTAGGAAGGTTCATTACCACTAAGTGTTTTTTCAGAACGGATTTACTTAGTGCACTTTTAAAAGATTTGCTTTTTTGTAAGAAATAAAGAATGTAAAAGAACAGACTACTTGTGGTATGTTAAACCTCAATTAATTTTATTGGATTTTTTGGTAGTATTTTAATGTATATATTTTAATTTTAAAAGAATGATTTCCCCGATTATTGATATTTTTTGTGTTAAAATTAAATAGCAGCAAATTTGTTGTTTGTGCTCGTCTCGGCACGTAAAAAATGCAACGCAGTTTGAAATCTCTTAAAATGTTGTTTTCAAAATTGCTTTCAAATTTTGTACGTTTTTTTTTAAATACAAAATATGTGTATCCTAATCGGCAACTTCAAAATTTTGTAACCCCCCCTGAACAATCCTGGCTACGCCACTGATTCTAATAGTTCTCATTCATGTGTACCACTACCACGGTATTTTGGAGATAATGATGCAAAAAAATATAATCTGTAAGAATCCTAGACTAGGGTCACCTCGATTTTGTCGTCCAATACCTGTACAGTTTTGTAGAGGAATCAACACTAGCTGAATTTACCAACACGTAGGGAATACTTAGAGCTAAAAAAAATGTTGTAATTTTAGCCTAAATTAGTTTAAATAAAGAAAAAATAGGGCTTCATACTTCTAAAAACATGTAAAATTAGATGTTTTTAGCCATTGGAAAACTTTCAGAGTTTAAGCCATGTTTGTACCCTTTTGTCAAAATGTGCATCCCTAAAAATCATTTGGCAAAGCATCCTACTGTTTGTTTTGTGGAAATTTTTGAGGATTTGTATCGAGTGTAAAAAGAAATCTGTATAGTAGCGCGTTTAGCTTTAAAAAAGTTTGAAATAGAATTTTATAATTGAACAAAACTATTAATCGATTTCTAAATTTTTGAATATTAATAATAACCTTGCGGCGTGTTCACGGTTTTATGTTGATTGTTGGTTATATTTGGACCAATTCGAGAATGAATATGTTAAAAAAAACTTTATTTTTTAAACCGAAGCCCCCCCGTCGGGGTACGCCAGCCCACCCGTCGGGCAATTCCTAGCGCCACCACTGCTATGATCATCAAACACTGTCTCTTAAAAAACCCAGCGCTAGCGCTACATCACCACAAACCCCAACAAATCTAGTTCTCGTTCGAACGTATCCTCTGCCACCCAAAAAAACTAAAGTAGAGCCTTATGCCTCGCCTGTCTTCCAGCCTTAGTCCAAGCGCATCACTTGCCGGAGCAGGCGAGTGGAAAATGGATACTTCATCCGTTAACAAAAAACCACCAGTCTCCGACGAGCTACCCTCTCCCATTCTCCTTTCCAAAAATGCTCCTGTCGATCTTAGCGCCATGGATACCAGCAGCTGCCCCGGCCACCCTATCGCCGAAACTACGGGCCAAACGCCTCAAGCCTCATCTTTGTCCTATTTTAACACAGCCGACCTTTCAAAGGAACGGGCTGAGTTAACAGAAGTGATTGACAGCCTTATACTCCTCCTAACAACACCCCTGAAGCTTCCGCCCTCTTTTTCAAGTGTTTAGTTGGGTTTTTGTCTCAACCCAAACTCAATCATTCAATCAACCAATCGGTATTTCAGAGGTGTGAAGTCCACGCCGTTTTTAAAACTTTACTCTGCTGACTCTAATCTAACAAGCTTCGATTTTCTGAAGAATCTATTTTTAAAGTCTCATCTTTTCGAAATTTTACTCGAGTTCAAGCTGAACAGTTAACAAGACAAGTTTCACTGCCTCCTAGATGAATGAGATAAAGCAGCCTTAGAGCGAGCAATATCTCAACACAAACTCAATCAATCAATCAATTAACTCCAAAACAAAATAATATTTCTATTTTCGCATCCTGCATCGCTCTTTGTGGCGAAGTTCAGTTTCAGACCTTGCCAAGCCACTGACGTCGCTATCCGTAGTAGATTCATTATTCCGATTTTTCTACCTTATGTGGAAATTTCGTATATGCGTACAATCCTCAGGCTATGTCCTCACTACGACATCAAACGCCACAAAGGCAACAAAATTTGGCGATCGCAAGCGCGCCAAGCAATGCAATAGCATGGTGGTTGACTCTGCCAAGTTGCCAAGTTTTGTTGCCTTTGTGGCATCTGTTGCCTTTGTGGCGTAGTCAGGACATAGCCTCAGGTTCGTCGCAAATCACAAGGATTTCAAAGTTACAAAAAATTTTGTAGCTGTGTTAAGGCTCCGAAAAACAAACAAAAAATAAGCAAGTCAAGTCGTGACGGTTTACAAAACAAATCGTTATGTTAGTTTGTTGTTGATGCTTTTTATAACGTGGAAAAGTTTTAAGAATTTCGAAAGTTACTTCATTTAATACTGCGGTATGTTTTCAAAAACTTAATTTCAATAGGTTTTTACAATTGTGTCATAAGCATTACTATTTAATCGGCAAGGACAACAGGACATTAACACACGCTCCTGGTTGCAATCCTCATTGTGCAAGTGATACAGTTGATAAAATTTTCATCCATACAATTAGGCAATATAATTTATTGTGATTTGAAAATCTCTAGTTTATCAGCGAAACTATAATAAGGATCTTTTGTTTAATATCCAAAGTTTATACCTGATCTTTGTGCTTTTCGAGTGTTCACCACACCAGTCCTCTGAATTTCAATAAAACAATCACAGTATAATAAAAAGCGTTAGTTTAATCATATAAACAGTGCTAATAACCTCTTCCATTTCTCGCTGATCTGAAAATTGTCTTAAAAGGTTGTTTTATTCGTATTAGATCCACTCGTTATAAAAGCCCACTTGTTATAAAATTCTCTATGTATGATCCATAGTCCTATAAAAATTACTAATAAATATCGTACTTCCTTTTCAACATTGGTAAAAGATTATATTGCTCATCCAGCTGCAATACTTTTCATTAATACATGAAAAATAAGTAAATTTGTTTAAATTTGACAGTCTTACAAAAAGCTGAAAAATAATAAACTGAAAAAAACCATAAAGTTATATCTAGCAAACAATGTTCTGAAAACAGTTACTCAGATAATCAAGCACCTCATCTTTAATTGTAGAAAAAAAACAGCTAGTTCTGGGCTGAAAAGTTTTCACAATGAATAATATCAAAAGGCCCAATTTCATAACCTTCGAAAAAAACCATAACGCAGGTGAATACAAGAAACATTTCCATCTAAAACCTCAACAAATACAGCATGTTCTAGTAAACACTGGTGAAAAACCTCATGCCTGTGAGCTTTGCAATAAACAATTTTCTCAAAAGTGTACTCTTAAAAAGCACCTCTGCATACATACTGGTGAAAAACCTTATACCTGTGAGGTTTGCAATAAACAGTTTTCCCGAAAGGATACTCTCAAACAGCACCTCCTCATACACACAGGGGAAAAACCTCATGCATGTGAGCTTTGCAATAAACAATTTTCTCAAAAGTGTAACCTTATACAGCATCTCCTCGTACATACTGGTGAAAAACCTCATGCATGTGAATTCTGCAACAAACACTTTTCTCTAAAGTGTCAGCTCATGAGTCACCTCCTTATACACACTGGTGAAAAAACGCATGTCTGTAAGCTTTGCAATAAACAGTTTTCTCAAAAGGGTACTCTTAAAGAGCACCTCCGCATACATACTGGTGAAAAACCTCATGCCTGTAAGCTTTGCAATAAACAGTTTTCTCAAAAGTGTACTCTCAAAGAGCACCTCCGCATACATACTGGTGAAAAACCTTATTCCTGTGAACTTTGCAATAAACAGTTTACTCACAAGCGTACTCTCGAACAGCATCTCCTTGTACATACTGGTGAAAAACTGCATGCATGTGAGCTTTGCAATACACAGTTTTCTCAAAAGAGTACTCTCAAAGAGCACCTCCGCACACATACTGGTGAAAAACCGCATGCATGTGAGGTTTGCAATAAACGTTTTTCTCAAAAGCGCCACCTCCAGAAGCACCTCCTCATACACACTGGGGCAAAACCTCATACCTGTGAGGTTTGCAATAAACAGTTTTCCCGAAAGGATACTCTTAAACAGCACCTCCTAATACACACTGGGGAAAAACCCCATGCCTGTGAGCTTTGCAATAAACAGTTTTCTCATAAGAGTGGTCTCAAACAGCATCTCCTCGTACACACTAGTGAAAAACCTCATGCTTAATTGGACTAGCAACTAAGTTTTCTCCAAATAGTGACCTAAAAAAGCACCTCCTTATACAAGCTGGTGTATAACCTCACACATGAGAGTTCAGCAACAATTTGTGTTAAAAAATAAATGTCGAAATGCACTTCCTATCACACACTGGGGAAATTATTTATCTATGTGTGATATGCAACAATTTTCTTAAATGATCAATCTTAAAAAAGCCATCCCACCCTGGATAAAAACTTGATGTTTGTGTGTTCTGTAACTGACAATTTTCTTCAAATGGTGATCTCAAAAAGCATTCCTTTCTATACATACTGAAGGAAAATGCATGCAAGTACTATTGCAAGCAATTATCTCAAATAGCACCTACCAGAGGAGAGTTTTGTTAACATTTTCTTTTTATATACAGTTTTAAAAAACCTTATTTGTGAGGGTCCTGCAACAAATTTACACTGCTCAAAACAATTAGGGGAGCGCATGGTTTAAACCCTTTCACCCCCAATGATTCGATTGGGAATCATGAGCTTGCGATTTTTTTTTCTCACTAAGTTGAGCTTGCACTTATTTATCATTAGATGCAAGAATCATGTATTTTGAAAAATTAAACAATGTTTTAATTTAATGAAAATATTAAAAGCATGGTAAAATAAAATTCACTCCCAATACATTTTATGAAATAAATTGACCCTAAATTCTTCACGCTTGCATTATTTGATGTTTAAAAATTGATTTTTTTTATTGACTTTTTTTAACAAATAAAATTTTGAAAAAAATATTGTTATAATTTATTCAAAAGTTAAGATTCCAATTTTTTCCCCTTCAAATTTTAGTTAAAAAATTAAGATTTTTTCCCCTGTTTTTTACCATTTCATTCTGAATGCATAATGAATCTGTTTTACAAATTTTAGATTTTTAGAACAAAAAATAAGAAGTTGAAACTGAAAGGGTTAACAAAAGTACGCAAAGTGCTCCCCTAAATGTTTTGAGCAGTGTATTTATACTGTATGAATTTGTTGAAACATTAAAGAACCAGTTTTAGCTTCCACACTACGTTTATAACGTAAAAAGTGGAAGGTATTATAATCGTTCAGTCCGTCTGTCACATACTTTCACAGAACGAACGGCAAGTCGCACAAACAAGTGGGATACGTCATTTTGAAGCAAAAAATCAGGTTAGGCTACATCCCAAATTTCATTAAAAAATTTAAATTAAAATTATATTTAATACTAGCAAATTTATACCCGTTCTTCGCACGGAATTAAAAAAAATATCAAATAGATTCCAAATATGTGTACCATATACCTTGTTATAGGATCATAAACTTATTATGTTTCCACTCGTTATAAATTATAAAATCCCGTTTCATTGCCTTTAAATTCCAAAATGAAAAATACGCTATAAAATGCACTCATAAATGTCATCACAATTCCCTCATAAATACATAAAACCTTTTAACTCATTTGGCGTGTTTGGGAAATGATTTGGCGAGAAAATAGATATAGCTACCCACACCCATTATACAGCTTTAACACAATGACCTTAGAACAACAGATCAGTTTATAAATTATTTATAAAAGAAATTGCCTATTTGGCGAATTTTAGTTAATAATTTGGCGAGTTTGGCAACGTCTTTAGCAAAAAAATAAAGACATAAAACATTAATAGCTCTAGTGCGATGGCCTTTATTAACCATCATAGTTCAGTAATAGCTTAACTATACATTTATTGCTTAAATATGCATACATGCAGTCAACAGAAAAATCAATGAAAAAATCATCAAATAAACCCACAATAAAATCCGGGAATGAAGACTGGCGGAATTACGTCACTTGAAACATGTCAATATTTTTCAAATAATGAATTTAGTTTCTGAAAGTAATGGCAAAAGAATAAAATAAACATTTTGAATTTTAAATTTTTCGTTAAAAGTTTTATTTAATTTTTCAGCCGATGGCATCAGGAAAGAGAAAAAATGATCGGATTTGAGCGAAAGTGGTGTATTTTTTTCAGAAAATTCGAATTTTCTCTAAAAATTGAACAAATATGAAAAAACTAAGCCTCAGGTGCACACGTTAATATTAAAGGGAATCTATCTTAAAAATTTCGAATTTCTGAGGGCAGTATATGTAGGTCTTTTACGATCCGATAACAGACAGACAGACTCTTTCTTTTATTATTATAGATTTGAAGAACTAAAAATTTAATCACTTGAAATAACATGCAAATTCCATTTTTATTCGATATTTTCACTGTTGCCATTTCGTCAAACGTGCGAGAAACTTTATTTAAAATGAAAAATAAAACTCTTGAAAGAATATTTATTTATGTGATATAATTTAGTTTGGATGTTGTAATATCACAATAGAGTTCTTATGATGGTTCATTACATTATATATGTATGAGGAAGGATGCATAGAGAATTCTAACTTTAAATAAAAAAAAATAAGCGAAAAGTTGGCTTGTATTTTTAAAGCATCTATTTTACTAATTATTTATTATTCTCTTTTTCAAAAGAAAGTTAATGAATATGGGAAATTGCTAGCGACTAAAGATTTTTATTACATCATTATTTATTCGCATCATTATTTTCGAATTTCAAACAAATTCAGCAAACGATAATGAGTAATTATGAATTTGCGAAAGAAGATTAATGAAAACAGTTAATTTTAGCGTTTAAAAGTTTGACTTAGAAATAAATTATAACCTGAAGGCCCTGTTTGGTGAATTTTTTCAGAGGTGTATAAATAACTTGCGTATTTGTTGAGCACAAATACTGTGTGGAAGCGGTTTTAAGTGACAGATTCTGTAACAAACCTACTTATATTATGTTTGAAAGCATAAACTAAAATTATCTTTAAAAAGTAAGCTGTTTATTATTGTAATGTGTGGGAAAATATGACTTTCATCACCTTAATCATCGATATAAAACTGCTGTTTTGTTTTTGTATACAATTTTAATCAGAAGCTATTTAAATAATCTAATTATTCTATCTTAAATACAGAACTTATCACTTAAGATACAAATCTAATACTGTAGAATGTAGAATAATTTTTTGGGCAATTTCTTACAGGGATCGGATTTTAAAATTGTATAAAAAATGTAATGGGATATGCGATTGTCAAGCATTTTTGTACTTTTAACAAGCTAACAATGAATATTAGTGCTTGTTTTTGTTGTGTGCTTCCAGGGATTAGGTCAAAAGGAAGGAGGGGTGCATTAACTTCCATTGGCACAAGGCTTGGAGCATCCGTGAGAGGGTGGAAGTCTGACTTCTGCTCCGAGCGGGTTCCATCTTCTCTATTTCGGTTGTTTGCTGAAAGGGAAGAGCAATTTTCTCCAGACACACTCTGCACCCATAGTACCCATGACTGCTATAGGATTTTCGGACCCACAGATTTAACAAGCATGTTCTTCCATGTATTCATAATATTATTTGTACAAAAAATGAATAATTGAATAGGTAATAAAAATTTATATTTTAAATAGGATATCAATAAGATCTTCAAAAATTTTCTGAAAAATTGTAAACTTTTATATTAGAGGCTCATTACAATTAAGTTTTCTCTAAAAATAACAGCTTTGTGCTTTTATGTACAATATTTCTCTTCAGAATTACACAAGGTTCATTTAAGAATTTCTTTTTATACTATGCATTTTGAATTTATTTTATTATTTTTATTTTTTTAATAAAAGCTCATCATCAAATTAGCTAACTGTTTAACACAATATGCACTATGCATCAATCTCAATGCTATTTCTAATCACAAAAGAACCCTGAATATGTTTGAGGTAAAACAATTATTTTTTAACAAACAATATATGTCTAAATTGAGTAGTTAGTGCTAAAATACCCAGAAAAACACACACTGTGATAAAATACATTTATTTTTTAACAAAACTACTTATATATAATTATTGGTGCGTAAAATACGGTTAAAGGTTAGTTTTCTTGTGAGAATATGCAATTTTCTGAAACTGTGTTGTTGTTTCTAATCCTCAGCTCGTCTGACAGTAGTCAGACAAGCTCCAAAAGGTTGTTGACAGTTAAAAAGTCAATTACAGTCAAAGGGTCAGATGGGTGTTTGGGTCAAAAATATCGATTTTCTGTTTTTTATTTTATTTTTAATCTGTATATCTATAGCTTTAATTTAAGACCAAGATTATCGATTTCTGTTTAGTAGTTTTCTTTTTACTAGGTGGCACGCCCCCTGCTCGCTATCGCTCGCCAACCCCCGGGAACTGCTTGTGCAGTTCCCTTTGGATCGCTTTGCGATCCAGGCTCGCTTCGCTCGCTCACCGTTCATTGAAATATTTTAGTCTAGCCTTTGGTATCCTTTTAAAATAAAATAATAACTAATTAATTAATGTTTATAAAGTTATACGCCTGTGTTTTTTATTAACAATAGTGTTTGGTAGTTCAGTCAATCGAAATTATAAGGTAAACCTAAAGAAGCATGGGTTAACCTAAAGAATCGTGCCCGGCAAATTTACGTCAAATCTGGTAGCCCCGAAAATTGGTGTTATGGCAACCTTTGGCCGAAATTAGCAATTGCATTGCCAATTTCTAAATGTTAATCCATTTAAATCTTAAATGTATATAATTTATTTTCAAGTTTTTTACACCAATCTTCTATCAATTATATGCTTAACGATTTCAAATAAATATTTACTTTTTTTAAATAAATTCTTCGTCATTTTAACGTTCCACGTTTTCCATAAATCTGGTCTGCAATGTAATGAATTTTTCCTGTTACGTAAAAGTTTATTTTCTTTTAAATTTTTCAAAAATTAAAAAGAAAATATTCATTTCATTTTCATTTTTGAAATTTCTTTCGAGATGGCAACCATCTCGGCAATTGCCGGAGTTTGTTGTCATTTCGACTTGGCGAGAGTTTCTCATGGTCGCCAAATCTGGGCACGATTCTTTTGGTTAACCGAAGCATGTCCGGCAATTTTTTTGCCGAGTCTGGTAACCCCGAAAAATCAATTTTATGGCAACCCTTGGCGACAAATTTTAGACGCAATCGCCAACTATCGCATTTTGGGCGAAGTTGTGAAAAATATGACAACGCTTCGCCGCTACTTGTAAAATTTCAATCCTTTGCAATCTACTAATTTCGTAGTGTTTTTAGTAAAAAAAAGTATTTTCTATTTTACTGCCATATCGAACAACGTTTTGCACATAATATTTATGGTTATTTTTCATTTTTGGACTTTTTACAGCTATTCCTGAAATTGCCAATTCTTCGTAATCCACTAATTTCGTAGTGCTAAAAAAATTTATTCAATGTTTTTCTGCTGTATCGAACTATGTTTTGGGCATAATATTTAAAGTTATTTTTTCCTTTTTCGCCTTTTTAAAACCATTCCTGAAAGTACACTTTTTTGTTGTTTTCAGTCGGCCATTTTGAAAATGGGTAATATTTTTGGTCACTTCAGTCGACCGTTTTGAAAAAAGTCGTCAAATCCAGACAGGGTCCTTTAGATTAATCAATTATAATTTAAATTTTTATACATTAAACGCCCCTAATATTATGCATGTTTAAAGTTAAACTTACTGATTATATTATATCCTAAAGTTGTTGTTCTTTTGGCCTTATTGCAGTCATTCCCGAAATTGTCAATCCTTGTGTTATTTCGTGGTGCTTTTCTCAAAAAAATAAACATTCAATGTTTTTCTGCCGTATCAAACATTTGTTTTGTGCATAATATTTATAGTTATTTTTCCCTTTTTCAAGCCATTCCTGAAGAAACACTTTTTTGTTGTTTTCAGTCGACCATTTTGAAATTAGTAGCATTTTGGTTCATTTCGATTGTTGCCATTCCAGAGTTAGAAATATGAGGAAATTTGGGTTCTGTATAAGAGTATCTATAATAATAAAAGAAAGAGTCTGTCTGTCTGTGTGTGTGTGTGTCTGTTATCGGATCGTAAAAGACCTACTTATACTGCCCACAGGAATTCGAAATTTTAAAGATAGATTCCCTTTAATATTAACGTGTGCACCTGAGGCTTAGTTTTTTCACATTTGTTCCATTTTTAGAGAAAATTCGAATTTTCTGAAAAAAATACACCACTTTCGCTCAAATCCGATAATTTTTTCTCTTTCCTGATGCCATCGGCTGAAAAAATTAAATAAAACTTTTAACGAAAACATTTAAAATTCAAAATGTTTATTTTTTATTCTTTTGCCATTACTTTCAGAAACTAAATTCATTATTTGAAAAATAATTGACATGTTTCAAGTGACGTAATTCCGCCAGTCTTCATTCCTGGATTTTATTGTGGGTTTATTTGATGATTTTTTCATTGATTTTTCTGTTGACTGCATGTAGGCATATTTAAGCAATAAATGTATAGTTAAGCTATTACTGAACTACGATGGTTAATAAAGGCCATCGCACTAGAGCTATTAATGTTTTATGTCTTTATTTTTTCGCCAAAGACGTTGCCAAACTCGCCAAATTATTAACTAAAATTCGCCAAATAGGCGATTTCTTTTATAAATAATTTATAAGCTGGTCGGTTGTTCGAAGGTCATTGTGTTAGAGCTGTATAATGGGTGTGGGTAGCTATATCTATTTTCTCGCCAAATTATTTTCCAAAACGCGCCAAATGAGCTAAAAGGTTTTATGTATTTATGAGGAAATTGTGACGACATTTATGAGTGCATTTTATAGCGTATTTTTCATTTTGGAATTTTAAGGCAATGAAACGGGATTTTATAATTTATAACGAGCGCAATAATAAGTTTATGATCCTATAACAGGGTACATGGTACACATATTTGGAATCTATTTGATATTTTTTTATTCCGTGCGAAGAACGGGTATAAGTTTGCTAGTTATATATAGATAAGTATTTTTCAGAAACTCTGTATATCAGTTCTTACCTTTACCTTAATTTTATTTTGAGTTTCCTCAAATATAAGACTTTTCAACAGTTAGGAACATTTATCTCAGGAACTATAAAAGATATCCACATGTTTTGTTTTATTATTTCTTCCCCATTAATAGCTCTTTGAAATAAACTGAGGAATTTTAAATATCTCTGCTCATAAAAAAGTTATATAACTTTAAATTGGATTTTTTGAGGTTATTTTTAATACATATTTTTAAAAAAATCACTGTAAAAGTTTTTTTTACACTTTGAAATATTCTCAGTTTAAATCAAAGAGCTATATATAAGGAACAAACGAAAAAGAAATTCATAATGATATCTCGTATAGTTCTTAAGAAAAATGTTCCTTAAGTTGGTAAAGTGTTAACATGGGCGAGATAGAACCATCCGACTCCCCTTAAGTCCTTCTTATTGAGTCGAAACACTGCAGGAGGTGCTCAGGGGGTAGCCTGAGCAGTGAGCAGCAGTGCACTTGCTACTACAAGATAATCGGTCCGACTGCCGTCAGCGTAGACTTGGATAGAGTTATCAGGAATGGCACCAATGACTTCCCGGGCCAACTGTCGAAGATAGACCTCAATATGTGTAGATTTGTTATTAACGATAATAATAAGATCGAAGTGGAAGAGAACATTGGGCAGGCCTTCTGAAGGACCCTGACAGCTTTACAGGGGAACAACTTCACCCTCTTGAGAAATAAGGTTGTGAGTCTCGAAAACTGTGTGTAGCTTTTAATCTCTTATATTCGGAATTAAACTGAAAATATACGTTTTGTTTATTCCATTTTTTGAAATTGGTGGGTATCTTATTTATTTGTAAACAAATGACTCTTGACTTTTCAAATACTAAAATATCAATTTTATTATACTTATAAACATTAACACACAGAACAA
The DNA here is from genome assembly GCA_019343175.1 of Oedothorax gibbosus. Classification (NCBI taxonomy): domain Eukaryota; kingdom Metazoa; phylum Arthropoda; class Arachnida; order Araneae; family Linyphiidae; genus Oedothorax; species Oedothorax gibbosus. Next base: position 11,770,993 of record CM033274.1, on the reverse strand, counting down.
TTCGTGGATTTTTTTTATTCCCGTTCCCTGCATTTCCTTGGTTGTGCTCAATAATATCCGCAAATAATATTTAAATGCCTTTATACTACTTCAATCAAGGGGATTCACCTTAATCATATATTTATGTGATAAATGTATAGCTGACTTACAGGTCTCTATAATCCCATATTTTGACATTGGTTCGAATATTTTGTGTAAAATTATAAAAGCAAATTTATTGAAAAATGTTTTTAAAAAAATTGAACTAATTTCAAAAACTGGTATTATAGAAACTTGTAACTCAGCTAAACTTATCATATTAAAAAAAACTGTTTGTAAAAATATTTAATACAGCTTGAGAATTGTAGCTTAGAAAATATTTTTTATTGGATTAACACAGAGGCAGTTTGGTTTGGAGACACGAGGTCGATCGAGCTCATTCACCCTTAAACAAACGCTCTTGGCGAATTATTTGGCGCTATTCGAAAGTTGAATTTGTATTGGCTTATTCATCGACTTGTCGGTTTTCGGACTCTCTAAGAACTATAAAGTATAAATGCAACGTATTTTTCTTACATGAAAGAAATTACTACCTATATGTGTCGTAGCCTAGTGGGTTTGATCGCAGCTAGTGTTCGAAATTGGATAAAGAATTTTAGGAGCAGTCTGTGCGACAAACTTAAAAAACTAGGAACAAATGCACATTACCTAGGAGCATTTTTTTATTATGAAAGAAAAAACATTTTGAAAATTTTCTGTGCCATTTTTGGAGTCTCAGTACCCAAATGGGCGATTTTAAGATAGTCGGACTTGCGTGATTATAGAGTCACCGAAATTTCGGGATTTTATGGAACCACAAGAGTTTCGAAATTTTAGGATAACTGGAGCTCCAAAATTTAAGAAATAGAAATCACAATTTACTACAGCTTCTTTGCTTAGTTTGCGAATATTACGGTCGTCTGAGTTGTTTAAGTTTTTGTCAGTTTTTATATATTTGACAATCATCACAATTTGGGATTTTACAATCGACTCAATTTGGAGATTTTACAATAGACCCAATTTTTGGAGATTTTATGAAGTTCGCAGAAGTTTCTAAATTTTTAGATCGATGTAGAGCGATTTTAGAACTGCCGAGTTTTTGCAATTATATATGATCACAGCAATAGTTTTTAAACAAATTAGGATCGGTTAAGATTTCTGATCGTAAGATAATTATTTTAACTGAGATTCTTGGAAATCACGATACAAAAAAGTTAGTAGTGAAGATTTTATGAAAAACTGTATTCGCAATAATTGCGACTAAATTTATTTTGTTGTATCCAAATCCAAAAGACTAGTCGCATTTTGGGACTAGCGACGGTGAAATTCGAACCCTGATCGCAGCACATCAGACTAACAGTCTGCGCACTATACCGGATGCGGGCTCGACTTCCGCCTTCGCCCTGGGTGTATTTTCTCTCTGTGTCTCAGTAAAAATTCTGCCTGCTGTGTCTGTCTTACTTGAAGAAGCAGCACATTGGAGCGATTTGTCGCTAGCGATTTTTCGCACTGCGCATCCCGGGGTTTAATGTATCACGTTGACGCACAATGGCTGCTAATTCACTAACTTGCTGAGTGAGCTGCGCAATTTGGGCCTCAAGTGGTTGTGCCGGTGTATTAATAGAAACTTCATTCACTAGTTGAGGCACCGCCAAATCATGTATTTTATCGGCAACTGCAGCCATTTGAGAAAGATCGTTATTCAAAGCACCTAAAATGCTGCGTGACGTAGTAGGAAGGCGAGCGAGCCACAAAGATTTTAGGAGCGTTTCCCCTACAGTGTTCCCAGCTAGACTACGCATGCGCGAGAGTAAATGTGAGGGACGGGAGTCACCGAGTTCAAGTCCTTGCAACAATCTGCGAATTTTTGACTCTTCCCTCTCTGAGTGGGCCTCTATTAGACGTGTTTTCAAGGTGTCATAGGGGTTATCCGCTAGTACGTTTGAAATTATGTCGCTGACTGAAGCAAGAATGTCAACATCAATCGAGGCAACAACATGATTAAATTTAGTTGTTTAACAAGTTATTTTAGATAGGGTAAATTGGGCTTCCAACCTATGGAACCATAATAAGGACCTTCCAAAAGGGTGGTGGTTTTATTCCCACGTGGGAAATTTGGCTAGAAGCGTCGTCAATATGGGTACTTTTTTCGTTTGACATGTCGATATATTAATGAAGGACAAACACACAAAAACTATTGAAACCCAGCTTTGTGAAAAACAAAACCACAGCGACTAAAAGTTTCGTTTTGAAAACAAGCACAAAATGTAACGGAAAATTTGGTGAAACTTACCGACCTTAATTCCCTTTTCATAGAACAAAAGATTATGCAGAACGTTCGAATTTTCTTAAGTTTAAATCCCTTATAGACTGCTCGAAAGTTATTATCTTAATTTATTAAATTATTATTAATTTCTCTACGAATTCTAATTTGTGTTTTATCATAGTAACAGAAAAGTGAAAAATGGCAATTCTTGTGTCCTGTGTCGGCTGACTTCACTGACAAATAAAACATTAATTAAGAAATCATTATTATTTAAAAGGAATGATTGTCTTTTTTAGAATATTGTAAATAAAATTTTATTTAAAATTATTCATTTTATTTTTCATTTAAAACCAAATGTTTCCCTTTTCTCCAAACACCGTCAATAACAACATGAATAAATACTAATAATATAAATTAATTTTCGAAAGAGAATATAAAATTGTATACCAAATACCTTTTTACTCCTAAAAATAATACTTAAGTTTCATATTGTTTACATTCGTTCACCACACCAAGTTAAAAACATTTTAAAGCTGTGTTAAAGCACCAAAAAACAAGCTAGAAATAAGCAAGTCTAGTCGTGACGGTTTACAAAACAAATCGTTGTTATGTTAGTTTGTTGTTGATGCTTTTTTCTAGCGTGAAAAAGTTTTAAAAATTTCGAAAGTTACTTCATTTAATACTGCGGTATGTTTTCAAAAACTTAATTTCCTTTCGTTTTTACAATTGTATCATAAGCATTAATATTTAATCGGCAAGGACAACAGGACATTAACACACGCTCCTGGTTGCATTCCTCATTGTGCAAGTGATACAGATTATACAATTTACTGTTACATCCATACAATTAGGCAATATAATTTATTGATTTGAAAATCTGTAGTTTATCAGTGAAAATATAATAAGGATCTTTTGTTTAATATCCAAAGTCCATACCTGATCTTTGTGCTTTTTGAGTGTTGGCCACACAGTTCTCTGAATTTCAATAAAACAATCACAGTTTAATAAAAAGTGTTAGTTTAAACATATAAACAGTGCTAATAACCTCTTCCATTTCTCGCTTATCTGAAAATTGTCTTTAAAGGTTGTTTTATTTGTATTAGATCCACTCGTTATAAAATTCTCTATGTATGATCCATAGTCCTATAAAAAATACTGATAAATATCGTACTTCCTTTTCAACATTGGTAAAAGATTATATTGCTCATTAAGCTGCAATACTTTTCATGAATACTTGAAAAATAAGTTAAATTGTTTAAATGTGACAGTCTTACAAAAAGATGAAAAATAATTAACTGAAAAAAACCATAAAGTTAGATTTAGCAAACAATGTTCTGAAAACAGTTACTCAAATAATCAAGCACCTCATCTTTAATTGTGAGAAAAAAAATCCCAGCTAGTTCTGGGCTGCAAAATTTTCGCAATGAATAATATCAAAAGGCCCAATATCATAGCCTCCAAAGAAAACCCTTATGCAGGTGAATGCAAGAAACATTTCCATCTAAAACCTCAACAAATACAGCATCTTCTGGTACACACTGGTGAAAAACGTCATGTCTGTGAGCTTTGCAATAAACAATTTTCTCAAAAGGGTAACCTCAAACAGCATCTCCTCGTGCATACTGGTGAAAAACCTCATGCGTGTGAGCTTTGCAATAAACAGTTTGCTCAAAAGCGTACTCTCAAACAGCATCTCCTTGTACATACTGGTGAAAAACCACATGCCTGTGAGCATTGTAATCAACAGTTTTCTCGAAAGTGTACTCTTAAAGAGCACCTCCGCATACATACTGGTGAAAAACCTCATGCCTGTGAGCTTTGCAATAAACAGTTTACTCACAAGCGTACTCTCAAACAGCATCTCCTTGTACATACTGGTGAAAAACCGCATGCATGTGAGCTTTGCAATAAAAAGTTTTATCACAAGCATACTCTCAAACAGCATCTCTTCGTACATACTGTTAAAAAACCGCATGCATGTGAGCTTTGCAATAAACAATTTTCTCAAAAGTGTAACCTCAAACAGCATCTCCTTATGCATACTGGTGAAAAACCTCATGCATGCGAATTCTGCAACAAGCAGTTTTCTCATAAGTGTAACCTCAAACAGCATCTCCTCGTACACACTGGTGGAAAAACATATGCCCGTGAGCATTGCAATCAACACTTTTCTCAAAAGCAGCAGCTCCAGCGGCACCTCTTCATACACTCTTTGGCCAAACCTCATACCTGTGAGGTTTGCAATAAACAGTTTTCTCAAAAGGGTAACCTCCAGAAGCACCTCCTCATACACACTGGGGCAAAACCTCATACCTGTAAGGTTTGCAATAAACAGTTTTCCCGAAAGGATACTCTTAAACAGCACCTCCTCATACACACAGGGGAAAAACCCCATGCCTGTGAGCTTTGCAATAAACAGTTTTCTCATAAGAGTGGTCTCAAAAAGCACCTCCGCACACATACTGGTGAAAAACCGTATGCCTGTGAGCATTGTAATCAACAGTTTTCTCAAAAGAGTACTCTCAAAAACCATCTCCGCACACATACTGGTGAAAAACCTTATGCCTGTGAGCTTTGCAATAAACAGTTTTCTCAAAAGTGTCACCTCCAGAAGCACCTCCTAATACACACTGGGGGAAAAACCCCATGCCTGTGAGCTTTCCAATAAACAGTTTTCTCATAAGAGTGGTCTCAAACAGCATCTCCCCGTACACACTAGTGAAAAACCTCATGCTTAATTAGGCTTTGCAACTAAGTTTTCTCCAAATAATGACCTAAAAAATCATCTCCTTATACACGCTGGTGAATAACCTCACACGTGAGAGTTCAACAACAATTTGTTTCAAAAAATAAATGTCAAAATGCACTTCCTGGGAAAAATTTTATCTATGTGTGATATGCAACAATTTTCTTAAATGATAAATCTTAAAAATCCCATCCCACCCTTGATAAAAACTTGATGTTTGTTTGTTCTGTAACTAACAATTTTCTTCAAATGGTAACCTCAAAAAGCATCCCTTAGTATACATATTGAAGAAAAACGCATGCAAGTTCTATTGCAAGCAATTCTCTCGAATAGCACCTACCAGGTGAGATTTGTTACAATTTTCTGGGAGGGCCATCCTTAAAATGCATCTTCTAATATGGTTTGGGGAGAAACCTCATGTGTGTGCATGCGAGTTCTGTAACAAAATATTTTCTCCCAAAAGTTGCGGGCGCTGGGGGCCTTTTCAGTAAGGCCTTGTATGTGAAAGATCCCAGGACCTATAAGCTGACTGTGCAGCCAAAATGCAATGTGCTGAGGTATAACACGTTGAACATGTTCCCAAGTCCCAATGCTGTGTATAATGTTGCCTTTAGAAGTTGCTTTGGGTGCCTATTCAGGTGTCAGTTCTCTGTGGTTCTAATTTACGTCGCCAATAGCCCTCATGTAGTTCTAGTGCATAGTAATTCAACTCTCTAAAGTTGCCTCAAACATATTTATTCTCCTGTACACTGGTGGAAAAGATTATGCATGTAAATTCTACAAGAAGTATTTTGATATATAAACAAGTAGGTTTGTAACAGAATCTGTCACTTAACTCGCTTCCACATATTTGTGTTTAACAGGAAAAAACGCGCCAAACACAACATTAATTCTATATTTAACATTTACAAGCTAAATTTGGCTAGTTTCATTTATTTTATTTCGAAAATTCAATAATTATTACTTATCGTTTGCAAAAATTAATTTATATTTTAAAGAATAAATATGTCATATTCCTCGCTTTTAAATAGAATGAAAACATTTCATATCACCATACAAGGATTCCGTAGTGAAATATATTTGACGTCATTTCAAACTGATCGATGTTGCAAAAATAAATTTATTTTAATTTATTGTCTAAAAGAATTAAAGTTTCTCGAGCGATTGTTGCGAATGGCAAATGTGATTTAATTCTAATAAAAACAGGGCCTTTAGCTATTTGTAATTCAAACTTTTAAACGCCAAAATTAACTATTTTCATTAATCTTCTTTCTCAGATTTAATAATTAGACTTTATCGTTTGCTAAATTTGTTTGAAGTTCGAAGAATAATGATGTAATCTTTTTAATAAATATTTTTGTCGCCACAATTTCCCATTTACATTTCTTTCGAAAATTCACTTATTTATAATTTGTTAAATTAATTTACAGTTCAAAAAATTTATAATTTGTACAATTGATGCTTTAAAAATAAAAGCGAAACTTAGCATATATTTTTTATGTTAAGTTAGAATTCTCTATGCATCTTTCTACATACATATATATATATAGAACCATTAAAAGAACTCTATTGTGATAATACAACAATCCAAACCGAATTATATCACATAAATAAATATTTTTTCAAAAGTGTATTTTTATTTTAACAAAAGTTTCTCGTACGTTTAACGAAATGGCAACAGTGAAAATATTGAATAAAAATGGAATTTGCATGTTATTTCAATGTAGATTAAATTTTTAGTTATTTAAATTTTAAATAAGCTTCTAGTTTAAATTTTTTAATGAAATTTGGCATGTAGCCTAATCTGATGTTTTGCTTCAAAATGACGTATCCCACTTGTCTGTGGGACTTGTGGATGACAACAGTGAAAATATGAATATAAATAGAATTTGCATGTTATTTCAATGTAGATAAAAAACTTGTTATTTAAATTTTAAATATACTTCTAATTTAAATTTTTTAATGAAATTTGGAATGTAGCCTAATCTGATTTTTTGCTTTAAAATGACGTATCCCACTTGTCTGTGGGACTTGTGGTTCTTTCTGTGAAAGTGGGTGACAGACAGACGGACAGACAGACGGACTGAACGATTATAAAACCTTCCACTTTTTACGTTATAAACGTAGTGTGGAAGCTAAACAAGTAGGTTTGTAACAGAATCTGTCACTTAACTCGCTTCCACATATTTGTGTTTAACAGGAAAAAACGCGCCAAACACAACATTAATTCTATATTTAACATTTACAAGCTAAATTTGGCTAGTTTCATTTATTTTATTTCGAAAATTCAATAATTATTACTTATCGTTTGCAAAAATTAATTTATATTTTAAAGAATAAATATGTCATATTCCTCGCTTTTAAATAGAATGAAAACATTTCATATCACCATACAAGGATTCCGTAGTGAAATATATTTGACGTCATTTCAAACTGATCGATGTTGCAAAAATAAATTTATTTTAATTTATTGTCTAAAAGAATTAAAGTTTCTCGAGCGATTGTTGCGAATGGCAAATGTGATTTAATTCTAATAAAAACAGGGCCTTTAGCTATTTGTAATTCAAACTTTTAAACGCCAAAATTAACTATTTTCATTAATCTTCTTTCTCAGATTTAATAATTAGATTTTATCGTTTGCTAAATTTGTTTGTAGTTCGAAGAATAATGATGTAATCTTTTTTAATAAATATTTTTGTCGCCACAATTTCCCATTTACATTTCTTTCGAAAATTCACTTATTTATAATTTGTTAAATTAATTTACAGTTCAAAAAATTTATAATTTGTACAATTGATGCTTTAAAAATAAAAGCGAAACTTAGCATATTTTTTTTATGTTAAGTTAGAATTCTCTATGCATCTTTCTACATACATATATATTTGAACCATTAAAAGAACTCTATTGTGATAATACAACAATCCAAACCGAATTATATCACATAAATAAATATTTTTTCAAAAGTGTATTTTTATTTTAACAAAAGTTTCTCGTACGTTTAACGAAATGGCAACAGTGAAAATATTGAATAAAAATGGAATTTGCATGTTATTTCAATGTAGATTAAATTTTTAGTTATTTAAATTTTAAATAAGCTTCTAGTTTAAAATTTTTAATGAAATTTGGCATGTAGCCTAATCTGATTTTTGCTTCAAAATGACGTATCCCACTTGTCTGTGGGACTTGTGGATGACAACAGTGAAAATATGAATAAAAATAGAATTTGCATGTTATTTCAATGTAGATAAAAAAATTTAGTTATTTAAATTTTAAATAAACTTCTAATTTAAATTTTTTAATGAAATTTGGAATGTAGCCTAATCTGATTTTTTGCTTTAAAATGACGTATCCCACTTGTCTGTGGGATTTGTGGTTCTTTCTGTGAAAGTGGGTGACAGACAGACGGACAGACAGACGGACGGACGGACAGACAGACAGACGGACTGAACGATTATAAAACCTTCCACTTTTTACGTTATAAACGTAGTGTGGAAGCTAAAAAGGTGCCTCAAATGCATGTTTTTATATACAGTTTTAAAAAACCCTATTTGTGAGGGTTCCTCAACAAATTTATTTTACACTGTATGATTTTGAATGATATGAACTGTATGATATGGACTATACTGTATGTTCTGAACCAGTTTTTGATATTATGTTTGAAAGCATAAACTAAAATTATCTTTAAAAAGTAAGCTGTTAATTATTATAATGTGTTAGAAAATTACTTATATCACTTTAATAAAACATCGATGTAAAACTGATGTTTTGTCTTTGTATATAATTTTATTCAGAAGCTATTTAAATCTAATTGTCCTATCTTTAAAAAAAACATCACTTAAGATACAAATCTAATACTGTAGAATGTAGATTAACTTTTTAGGCAATTTCTTACAGGGATCGGATTTTACAATTGTATAAAAAATGTAATGGGATATGCAATTGTCTGGCATTTTTGTACTTTTAACAAGCTAACAATGAATATTTGTGGTTTTTGTTGTGTGCTTCCCGTGAGTAGCTCAAAAGGAAGGAGGGGTGCAGTAACTGCCATTGGCACACAGCTTGGAGCTTCCGTGAGAGGGTGAAAATCTGACTTCTGCTCCCAGCGGATGCTACGTCCTCTAGGTTTAGGTTTTGTGTCTGGAGGGGGAAGAGCATTTTTCTCCAGACAATCTGAACCCATAGTACTACGCTGAGACTGTCCACAGGATTCTCGGACCCACAGATTTAACGAGCATGTTCGTCGCATGTATTCTGAATATTACTAGTACAAAAAAAATTATTAGTAGTACAGAAATTCCTTAGCTAACTGTTTAACACAATATGCACTATGCATCAACCTCAATTCTATTTCTAATCACATAAGAACCCTGAATATATTTGAGGTAAAACAATTATTTGTTAACAAACAATATGTGCCTAAATTGAGTAGTTAGTACTAAAATACCCAGAAAAACACGAACTGTGATAAAATACATATTTTTTTTTTAATTTTAAACAAAACAACACCTAACTCAAGCAAATGTAATGATAACAGTTTTTTTTCTTTTATTTAAGATGGTCTATTTTTTTTTTATCTAAGTGTCTCTTTTTTGGCAGTGCAGTGGTGTTAGTTAGTCTTCTATTTTTCTAAGCAAAATTGTAGTTCGTAGGGGCTAAGTCGCCAAATACAGAAAGCTTTTCCATTGACTTCATAAGCGGGAATGTCTTGCTCTTGTTATTATAACACATGGTACTTTTTTTTACCTCACTGAACACGTTTCATGTATCTTATTCATCATTTTCTGTACATGTGTTATATTTCATCTAGTTATGTCTCAAATAGTCGTGTGATGTCGAATATGACGTGATTTTTTGGTCGTAAAATGCCCTTAAATTGACGTCATTCTTTTGGTCATAATGGCCATTTTAGAGAAGTCATTGTCGACGTCAAATAATGACGTGAATAGGACGTGATTTAGTGATTCTTCAGTGACCACATGACATGAACTTTTCGTCATCAAATGACGTGATTTCTATGTGATCTAATGACGTAAATTTCGCGTGAACGGTGGACGAGTTTTGTTGGTGACCATATGACGCGATTATCACGTGATCAAATAACGTTAATTCTACCATATGACGCTATTTTCACGTGATTTTTTGGTAATTTCTATGCAATCTCAATCATGGTGTAAAATACAAATTTGTTTAAAATATTACACACGTATTGATGCAATTACAGAAAAATATAATCATTTTCAAAGTACTATACAGTCCTCTAAGTCCTCCTATGTATTAACATACTTTGCTAACAGTCATTAATTTAAACATTTCTTTAAGGACTATATATTTTGAAAATGTGATTACTTTTTTTCTATAAATTCAGAAAACTGTATAATATTTTAAACAAATTTGTATTTTATACCATGATTGAGATTGTTTTGAAGCTAACTAATGAGAGAAGACTACTTCAAATTCCATTCAGTATATAAAGATTTTTAAAATATTTAATTTCTACTTCAAGAGACAGAGAGTATACTCATTATATAAAATATCAACAAATAAGGAGTACACAATACACACACAGAGGATTATTTTTTACAAATACTCCGTTATTTAAATAAGTTAGGTTTTATATTTAAGAGCTTCCAGAATATTAAGCTCTACAGGGTGGCAATTGTAAAAACGAGCCCGAACCCGCTATCCGTTTGAGGCTTTCTAAAATTGTCATCCTGTAGGCTGGGCAATATTGATATTTAAGAAAAGAGTAGAAAATCATTTGCAAATAAAAACATTTTTGTTTGAAAAAAATCAACAAACTTTTTAATGTGATTTGTGTTAAAAATGAGCTTCATAACTGCCTCTATAACGAGACTTCCGAAGAGCAACTGAAAAAGAAATGTAAATATATTATAAAAACTGTAAATATTGTTCTTAACATCAAATTTTTTTAATTCAATTATTTTAAATATAAAATAACATCGCTAATTCGTTCTTATAACATTGCTACCATTAAAATCTAATCCAGACTATTTTGGCCCAAATTTCTGGATTTTTAACATTAGAAGAAAAAATTAAACTACAAAAATGACTTAAACACTTTGAAATCACTATGCATTTTAAGTATTGCACTTCTAAGAATAGTTTATAAGCACTTTTGAAGTGCCAAGCATGAAATACATAAGAAACATACCATTTACCATCCATAAGGGCTGTGTTACAGAATTACACTGCTCAAAACAATTAGGGGAGCACTTTGTGTACTTTTGTTAACCCTTTCAGTGCCAATATTTTTAATTCTAAAAATCTAAAATTTTTGAAATAGATTCATTATGAATCCAGAAAGAAATGGTAAAAAAAAGGGGGGGGGGGGATTTGGAATCATAACTTTCTCTGTCTCTCTATATTAAAAAAAGTAAGCTCTTTTAAAGTGTCAGCAGCCATAACATGAGGAAATATTGATGTTAGAAGTCCAAATTTGTATGGGAAGGTGTGTCTCCCTTATGCCTTGATGCCTGCTTATTTGTTTTTCAAATTTCCAATTAGTTTTTTAATTAAAAATTAAAATAAGTCAGCCAAAAACGAAAACATTCCTTTTCAGCAAAACACCACGTTAAAAATGATCAGAAATGCATGATTTTGTTACGTTCTTTTTAAAGAACAGTTGCTCTCTTATCTGTTCTTTTTAAAAGAACAGTTCTTTAACTTGTTCTTTTTACAAAAGTTGCTTTACACGTGGAAGAATTTGGGCAAATATAAATATATCTTTTCATTAAAATGAACAAGGTTTTTTTTTGGTTTTGTGTTTATATATAGAAAAGGTTTACAGATTTTTTTTATTATTATAAAAGATTTTGCCTTAAAATATATTATAGCAAGATAGAAGGTTTACAGATTATTTTTAGTTTAAATATTTTGGGTAATAGGTTAGGTTTTAATCATCTTCGCACATGAGGGCTATTGGCAACGGCCGTAGTCATTTCGAACCACAGTCAAGTAACGAGCCGACACCTAAATACGCACTCACAATTCAAACTAGGACGTCATTATAGATTATAAAAAAATAATTTATGACAAAACTATTTTAAATAAACATTTAACATAACAATTACTGTAATAAACATTTTCAATAAACAAACATTTTATAACAAAATTATTTTATTAGCTTAATTGAAGAGCTTAGTGGAAGAACGTGCTAAGTGACAAAAAGGTGAAAACGAGATAATGAGCTTCAAAGTTTTTAGTTTGCAACTTTTCTGTCATTCACAAAATCACAGTTTTTTTTGCATGATATTTTAGTTTGGTTCTTCAAAATGCTTGGTGGCTTTTGGCTTAGCCGTAATTTACGTCATAACGCGTCATTTACAAAACGCGCTTGACACCTCATGCACTTGGCACGTTCTTCCTCCGAAGTGCTTCAGATTTTGGCCAGTGGAAGAACGTGCTAAGTGACATTTTTTAGGTAAATTTGATCCATAAACGTTTCATAATTTCTGTACTAACCTTCCGATTTTCAAAATTCTTTTTCTGTTTGGAAGATAGGACTTCACAGATCTCTTTTATACTTATTAATCGTTTGCCTGTCCGTCCATCATTTTGTCCATCCGTCCATATCCCTTTCAATTTCCGATCCAAAGTTCCTGATTTTGAAAGGTCTTTTTTTTTGGTTCGAAAGTAAAAAATTAGATGACTACAATGTATAATGTTTGGTCAACTGCCTGTACGTCTGCTTTTTTGTTTCTGTCCGTACGTCCTACCCCCCCCCCCCCCCCCAACTTCCTTTGTACCCGTCCATTTTTTAAAGTTATTACTTTCAATTACCTAATATAAAATATAAGGTAATAAAATTATTCCGATAGGGGTCAATAATCCAAAATGAAGATTTTGTGCTTTCTACACGTTTTGGAGGGTGCTCATTCTAAAAAATTGGGTTTTTTTTTTACATTGATCCGTCTGTCTGTCTGAAACTACTTTACAGTTTAAAATGAAAGAGCTACGGACTTCAAATTTAGTACACGGGTTCCTAGTTCCTGTTGAACGTCATAATAAGGTTTTCGAGAAAATTGCGCATGCGCAAGTAGAGCTGCTATAAACTTTTTTTGGTTTTAAAGGTATTGCTGAACAACGAAAATAGATACAGACTTCTAATTTGATACACGTGTTCCCTGTACTAGTCGGATGTCAAAATAAAGTTTTCTATAATATTGTGCATGTGCAAGGAGTAGCTGCCATAGAACTTTTTAGGTTTGAAAGTTATTGAAAATACTTTATAAGATATATTTTTACTTTTAAATGAGCGTATTGATATATAGTGTTACACATCCCTAGTTTTTTTTAAGATATCAGTCACCTATCTTATACTTTTTGTTCGTCCGTCTGTCCCTACTATAAGGATTTCTTTGAGTATTTAAGTTAAAAGAAAGTAGGTTATATAAGTTATTTTAGAACTTCTTGCTTAATGTTAGATGAGTAAGTTTTTAATTTTAAATATTTTTTTAAAAAAATACCATTATCACTGAAATTATAAACTAAATACTTTGAAGAATAATAAGACAAACCAACTTAATAAAAAGTATACAAAAAGATAGTAAAAGATACACAAATGCATTTGAATTTAATAAATATTAAATTTAAAAGACTTATAAAAATAGATTATAATGCAAGATGTAAGTTTTCGGAAAATAAATTTTTAAATAGTTTTTAGATAAGAATAATCGAATTTAAAAACAAACTTTGATATTAAAAAAAAGTAAAAATAAGTTGTATAGCAAGATATAGATCCTAAGGTTATTTACGTTTTCCTTTCTCCTTTTCAATTAAGGTTTAATCAATTTTAAGAAAGCTACTTTAATTTACAGCATTTCTACAACGGTCGAACATGATCGTTTAAACAATTTATTTTTACAATCGTGATGCATAGTACTTTTTTAAAGTCATCGATATTTTAATAAATATTAAGAACTTATAATGTTTTATACTTTGTCACTTTATTTTTACATCAATTATTATAAAAATATTTTAGTTTTACATAACAAAGCAATATCTTGATTAAATTTGTACTTACCGTATAAGCTTTTATTCACACTTTCAAGCAAAAATTCAGCTTTCCGCTTGCTTCTTAATTCCATTTTAATAATTTTAGGAGTTTAGGACATTGCACAAAATGCGTTCGATAGCTTTAGAGATCAAACGTAAAATGGCTTTAAAACGATTTTTGTACCCATAATTCATTTTTTTTAAACAAACCAGATGCTTTGAATGTTCGGTGCAATGTTGTTTTAACGCGAACTTCGAACTGTCATTTCCATAGAGCAGGTGCAACTTTGTTTTAATTATATCATCTGTTCGCTGCTAAATTATCTCTGTTTATTACAATACAAATCAGACGACATTTTATAAAATGTTAAAACCTTTAACTCCGTTTAAATTTAAAATCAAAATGCATTTTTTCCTATTTTGCTAAATGCACTCAAAACTCAGTTTTACGCAATATAAATTTAATTTCATTGATTATATTTAATAATTAAAGTTAATTAGGAAATATTAATTACATTTTGTTGAATTCTTTTTGATTAAAACTACAAAAGAACCATTTGTTTTGCTATTAATGCAAGCGAAAGTCTGAAAATTTTCCGCAAACGTGTCACTTAGCACGTTCTTCCACTAAACGATCGTTCCAGAATCGGGCGATTTCGGTGGAAGAAAATGCCAAGGGTCCTTGGCACGTTCTTCCATTGAAAAAGTGACGGAAACGCGTGCACCTACCAACTTCGTATGCGAAAAATATACGAAATCGAATGTTTTCTAAAAAATTGAAAGCTGTTATGTTTAAAGCAGGTAATAACATGATCATTGACACAAAAATCTCAATTTTTTTTAAAAATGTCACTTAGCACGTTCTTCCACTCAGCTCTTCAATTCTGCTAAAGTGGAATAAAAAATTTCCCTTTTTTTTATAAAAAAAAACAAGAAGTTTTTCTATTTTCGGCACAGGTTAAAAGTATCACGTAATTTTATCTGTTTTTTTTCTTCTTTCTTCGGGTGCAGCTGGCTTTTTTTTTTAATTTAATCTCGTTTTTTTTTATGATGATATAATCGAGGCTTACTGCCGCATCAGATTTGGCGCGTTTATCTATTTTGTTGTTAATTTGGCGTGCCGGCAAGTGGATTTCATTGATTTTTTCGGGGGGGGGGGGGGGGGGGTATTTTATTTATTTGTTCGTATTCGGTTTTTGCTGTGCCGGCCTGTATTATTGATCTTTTTGATTGTTGCATTTGAAAAAGAATTTTTAGAGTCATTTATGGTATATTTTCGTGTTTTATAATTAGGTTTCGTTTGCATATTTTTAATCGTTTGTATTTAGCGTGTGACTTTTAAAACTTTTTTTTACTTCATTTGCATTTATGTACTGCACCACATTTGTTTTTTAATTGCTAGCACATAATCTTATTTATGTGAGCGATCCAGTCGCGAAGCGGCCAATATGAATTGCGCAGCAATTCCCGGCGGTTGGTAAGCGATAGCGAGCAGGGGGCGGAGAGGAAGAATCCAAGAATGCAAGCTTGCGAGCCAGTGAGATTGCGCAGCAATATCGAAGGGTGCGAGCTTGCGGCTGAATATAACTATATTACCAGGTTGTATCCCTCAGATGCAAACCCCTTTGTGTTGCCTGAACGGGTTCTACAACAATGACCAACAACAGTCTTTCCTCTTGAAGAGGGGGGGGGGCATGTTAATTTTTTAGCTATTGAGCTTTCACACCTATTTCTGTCAGTACCCGCCCGAGAGTTTCATAATGGGTCCGTATTTGGCTGATTATTAGCGTCAAGTATTAAAATTTTAAAAAAAAACCGGGTGCGTAGCGAAAGTTCATTATAAAAATTAAGCACCTTTAAGCACTTTTTAAGTACCAATTTCATCAGAAAATAAGCACTTATGACGCAACAAATCCTCAATTGCCAAACTTATAATAAAAACTACGGCTTGACAGATAGAGCTTTTTGGTCGATGCCGATTGTTTGCCCATCGTTAAAAAATTAAATTGGCCGATTGACCAATTATTTTTTTCCATCCGCCGAAGCCGGTGAAGAAAAAAAAAATCAAATACAAAATTCAGTTATCTCATCTTCAGTTATCCATCTCGACTGTGAATATCTTTTGTGAGAGATCGGGGGTTCAAACCCCACTTAGTTTTAACTTTATTTTTCGCGCTAAAATAATATTTTCACGCTATTTCTTCTTTATTTTCTCACTGATAGATGGCGTTCCATAAGGATCACGATTTACCATTATTAAAATAAGTCTATAACCTACATTATATAAACCTACTCAACTGACGTCATATAAACCAACCCTATAAAGACGTCACATAAAAACTACCCTATAATCATAAACCTACTCTATACCAAAACAACTGAACTCGGGTTATAAGACTATACGTCATATAAACCTGCCTTATAACAAAACTGACGTCATAAAAACCTACCCTATAATTACGTCATATAAACCTATTTATTACAATAACGAAACTAAAACAACTCGATAAAAAAACTCAACTCCGCTTCCGCTACGTCATATCCGGTTACGTCATATCCTGTCACGTGCGCTTACGTCATATCCGGTGGTGGCGGTGGTGGAGGGATAGGTGTGGTGGGTCAGGTGTGGAGGTGGTGGTGGCGGATCAGTGACGTCATCGATTCGCTGATCCGCCACCACTGTTATAGACCGAAATAAAAAAACTAATGCTGAAAAAAGTTTCAAAAGTTAAAAAAAATCTTATAACGTTCAAGCTTTTCTTGTCATCACAAGGTCACGACTCAAGAACGCTAGATCAGAAGGAAATATTCTGGTTGGTCCGATTAGGCCTGAACCAGACCTACAAAAGTAACAAGACACTCTTCCGATCACGCAGAGCCAGAGATCTATCAATCACTATGAGGCAATGCGACGTCATATAGGTGGATCTCTGGAAAATTACTAGGCAGCAAAATAAGCAGATCAGGAAGCATTATTAGACTACATATTTTTGGTCGGTTGAAGATGATCCTCTTCTAATGGGGGATTGCACTGGCCGTTGGCTGATATTTGAAGACATCTTAGTGTAATCTAATCTTAATTGATCCTCAAATTTAAATAACAAGTTTTATCTTTATTATTAAAATCTATTATTTAAACTAGTTATTTATCAAAATTTAAGTTTAGTTTTCATTTCATCGATATAGATCGAGAATGAAGGAAACAATTTTTTCCGGTGGCGTTAATGTTCTGGAAAATTTGAAGTCTTGGTGTAAGCCGACCCCCTTGTTCAAGACGCGATTTTGGATCGAAATTGCTCGATTATCTTGGGATTTATTTAAGACTATGTTTAAAAATATGATATAACGTAAACCGGGTTTTATAATTTTTTTTTTAAAAATTGGATGGGCGGAATTTTTGAAAAACTCAGGAAAAAGCTGGATTTTTTTAGAAAATTTGCAACGAGGAATGCCGACGTTCGGCGGAAGTCTGGCACCCCTGAGGGCTAAACCGATGGAACATTTTGGCAAATTTGCCCATTGCTCAAAAATTATTTCTGTCGATAATTTTTCATGCATCGGCCGATGAAAAAAACTCAAAAATACAAAATTCTGTCAATTCAAATGAGTTCAATCAAAAAAATTTAACCGTGGCCCTCTGCTATTTTCAATTTTTTTTTTTTTTGGATTTGTTACTTAGTTCAAATTAAAGTTTAATTTTATATAATTATAATTTTATAAGTTCCTAACATAGTATATACCTAAATTTGGGGAGTTGGCAGGTGGGCAAATAGCAGACCATGACAATGTCGCAAACCAAACATTGTCCAAAGTAATAAAATACCTAAAGGTTTGATACTGACCGATTTGTTTTGAACTGAGAAAGAGTGCGAAAAAGAGACTTCACTGCGATAACGCCGCGAACTTGAAAATATTACGAGGCATCGAGGTTTGGTTGACCAATCGGTACTGAAGTAAAACTATAAAATAACGAGACTCGAGACACTTGCGCTTTCGCCGCGAACTGGCATATATTACGAAGCATTGAAGTTTGGTTGAACAAAGTTCGGTCCTGATATAAAACTTTGGAATAAACGAGGGAAAAATTTTCGTTTCTTGAATTTAAAAAAATAAATACCTAAAGTAAAAAATAAGCACTTTTTACAAACTCAAAATAAACATAATCACCTTTAAGGGACCTTAAAATCGAAAACTGAAATTAAGCACCTTTAAGCACTTTTAAGAACCACTACGCACTATTAAAAAATGTTTATTAATTATAATTTCAGTATTTTGTTTGGGCTTACGTTTCGTTAATCATCGTTTTCTTCGAAAATTGGTAAGATGGCTAAATTTGAATTTTTCTTATAACTTGAAATTTCAAAAAGTAACTGTGAAACGTTACTTTTCGTATTAAGTAACTGTAACGCGTTAATTTTCATACTAAGTAACTGTAACTGTAACAGAGTTACTTTTTCAATTAAGTAACTGTAACTGTAACAGAGTTACTTTTTTAATTAAGTAACTGTAACGGTAACAGAGTTACTTTTAAAAAGTAACTTTCCAATCCCTGGTAATTATGAAGGATAATTCTCGGATCCAAAGCTAATCTTATTTGCAGGCATTTCTATTTTTTAATAGAAAAATTGTTTTTAAAATATAATTTCCAAAAACGGCGAAAAGAGCACCATCGAGTAGTAACACTGGATGTGACGTTACCGCTACGACGTCACTTCCGCAATGCCGCCATTTGCATGTGAACGGGGTTATAAGGTTTTACACAAGTGCCGACAAAATGCCGCCAATTTCCCAGCACTTGTATACGCGATTTTAGTGTATACTACGGGACAACCTAAGTAGGGTAAATAGAAATATGCTATGGAGAAGATCTTCCCGCGGATGTAAAGAGTTCCATAAATTATTTGCGAATCCATTCAGAAAACTTGTTTAAAACGTTAATTTCGTTTAAGGTCTAACATATTTGAATATTATTTGAGAAAATGTGGTACTTTTATTAGAATGAAAAGTGTATTTTGATTAAATTGTATTCAGATCATTTTGTATATAAATATTACCTTACAAGAGTTTCCAGCCAACGGATCATTGTTTCTTTTTCGCGTTCCAGGGTTGCCGATTCGATAGGATTTTGTTTTATTATGACAGCGGCAGATGTTTTTTTTTTCATTATATCATAATTCACTGTGTAATTGGCGATTGAAAATGAATTTCTGTTTAAGAAAGAAGGTTAGGTTAGGTTTGAATTATCGTCGCACTAGAGCTACACAAGGGCTATTGGCGACGGGCGTCATATTTTAGAACCACAGTCAAGTGACGAGCCGACACCTGAATAGTCTGAATGCAATATCCTGAATTTGCAAAAATAATTATTACAATTGATTTTCATCCGCGGATTTAAATACTGCTCTGAATCCCTACTGCCTCATTTTTTTATTATATTTTAGAGATGTGTGTTTATTTCTAGCTTAAAAATATTAACCCTTTTAAAATTACAATTAAACAATACATATAGTTTTTAAGTATTTTGAAAAATATTTTTTATATAAATTTCTCATAAAAATTTTAACTATTTTTCTAGTATTCTAAAAGCTTACAAATCAAAATTGTGTATTTTAATAAAAATTTACCCAACCCCTCACCATAATTTATAAATTAATTTATCAAAAAATATTAAATCAATACTGGGAGTGAAGAAAACAGGAAAAGATTAAACCTTTTTAGAATTAAGAATTTGAACAATTTAAATATTTTTTATTATTAACAATTATATTTCTTTGTATTTGGCACCTTGCTTTAAAAAAAAGCGCCTTATTGCGCATCAAGAAATTTTTTTATAATACCATTAATTTACAATAGGCCAAATGAAGCTATGTCGGCGCCAAACTAAACGTCTGATTGAAACTTTTTTCTTGTTTCGTTTGAATCGGCGAGGTTGCGATGTGATAGGTTGGTAGGTAGGTTTTTAGACATATATTTTCAGGCTTGTGTGCTTGGTCACAAAGACCCGCTTATAAACCATCGTCAAGAAGGACGGACACGACATACACACACATATATGACAGATGCTGCCATCTATCGCCACCTCCACAATTTAGACATGTCCCTGAAGGGGAGGGAAATAGTCTCCAGGGACCTGTACCCGTGGGAAACTGCGCAATGACCGCCCACAGGACTTTCGGACCCAACAGATTTAACGAGCACGTACTCCGCATATACTCGACAAACACAAACATCCATGCCTTACCGGGATTCGAACCCGAACCCAGAGGCTCCAAAGGCTAGCTCCCTAACCGTTGCGCCGCCGGGTCGGCGCGATGTGATTTATTGCCTTGTATCATAGCACCACGCTTTTCCCCTCTGCCTTTTTACTATTTGTTGTTACCCAAGTTAGGTTGTCCCCGAGTGTAGAGTAAATTTTTAGTTTGTTTATGATATCCAAGCCGAGTTTATCATCAATGTTTCGAAATTTTCTTATATATAATTATTGGTGTGTAAAAATACGGTTAAGGATCTTGTATGGTAACAGATCTTTATGCAAACTCAATGGGGAAACTTTGGCCCCTGTTTTTAAATATAGGGTATACGACATGTACTCACGAAAACTTACCAAAACATACAGAATAAAGTTATTTTGCCATTAAAATATTTAATAAGTATAATTTTAAAGTAATTAATTAGTTATAATCAAAATAATTTTTTTTGTTTAGATATTCACATGCCGTTAGTGCTGCCATCTGTAGTTTGTGAATAATTACTTACCAATACATTATTACTTACCATTTCAAAAACAGATCAGTAAATTTGATAGTAGGTTTTTTGAGGATGAGCCGTACAAGCCTAAGCCAGCCACAAACTACCACCCCCAGGTTCGTCCCAAGTCACCACGATTTCAAAGTTACAAAATTTTTGTAGCTGTGTTAAAGCTTAAAAAAACAAACTAGTAATAAGCAAGTCTAGTCGTGACGGTTTACAAAACAGATCGTTGTTATGTAATTTTGTTGTTGATGCTTTTTTATAACGGGAAAAAGTTTTAAAAATTTCGAAAGTTACTTCATTTAATACTGTGGTATGTTTCCAAAAACTTAATTTCAATAGTTTTTTACAATTGTGTCATAGGCATTAATATTTAATCGGCAAGGACGACAGGACATTAACACACGCTCTTGGTTGCATTCCTCACTGTGCAATTGATTCAGATGATACAATATACATCTGTATGATTAGGCAATATTGTGCTTTGAAAATCTCTAGTTTATCAGTGAAAATATAATAAGGATCTTTTGTTTAATATCCAAAGTTCATACATGATCTTCGTGCTTTTTGAGTGTTGACCACACATTTTTATGAATTTCAATGAAACAATCACAGTCAAATAAAAAAAAAAGCGTTAGTTTTATCATATAATAGTGCTAATAACCTCTTACATTTCTCGCTGATCTAAAAATTGTCTTAAAAGGTTGTTTTATTCGTATTAGATCCACTCGTTATAAAAGCCCACTTGTTATAAAATTCTCTATGTATGATCCATAGTCCTATAAAAATTACTGATAAATATCGTACTTCCTTTTCAACATTGGTAAAAGATTATATTGCTCATCAAGCTGCAATACTTTTCATGAATACATGAAAAATAAGTAAATTTGTTTAAATTTGACAGTCTTACAAAAAGCTGAAAAATAATAAACTGAAAAAAACCATAAAGTGAGATCTAGCAAACAATGTTCTGAAAACAGTTACTCAGATAAACAAGCACCTCCTCTTTAATTGTAGAAAAAAATCCCAGCTAGTTCTGGGCTGAAAAGTTTTCACAATGAATAATATCAAAAGGCCCAATTTTGTAACCTTCGAACAAAACCATAACGCAGGTGAATACAAGAAACATTTCCATCTAAAACCTCAACAAATACAGCATGTTCTAGTACACACTGGTGAAAAACCTTATGCCTGTGAGCTTTGCAATAAACAATTTTCTCAAAAGCATCACCTTAAGCAGCACCTCCTTGTACACACTGGTGAAAAACCACATGCCTGTGAGCATTGTAATCAACAGTTTTCTCAAAAGTGTAACCTCAAACAGCATCTCCTCGTACATACTGGTGAAAAACCTCATGCATGTGAGGTTTGCAATAAACAGTTTCCCCGAAAGGAAAGTCTCAAACAGCACCTCCTCATACACACAGGGAAAAAACCTCATGCATGTGACTATTGCAATAAAAAATATTCTTATAAGAGTGATCTCAAACATCACCTCCTCATACATACTGGTGAAAAACCTTATTCATGTGAGCTTTGCAATAAACAGTTTACACACAAGCGTACTCTCCAACAGCATCTCCTTGTACATACTGGTGAAAAACCTCATACCTGTGAGGTTTGCAATAAACAGTATTCTCAAAAGTGTTACCTCCAAAAGCACCTCCTCATACACACTGGGGAAAAACCTCATACCTGTGAGGTTTGCAATAAACAGTTTTCTCAAAAGGGTCACCTCCAGCAGCACCTCCTCATACACACTGGGGCAAAACCTCATACCTGTGAGGTTTGCAATAAACAGTTTTCCCGAAAGAATACTCTTAAACAGCACCTCCTCATACACACAGGGGAAAAACCCCATGCCTGTGAGCTTTGCAATAAACAGTTTTCTCATAAGAGTGGTCTCAAAAAGCATCTCCTCCTACACACTAGTGAAAAACCTCATGCTTAACTGGACTTGAATTTAAGTTTTCTCCAAATAGTGACCTCAAAAAGCTCCTTATACAAACTGATGTATAACCTTTCACATTAGAGTTCAGCAACAATTTGTGTCAAAAAATAAATGACGAAATGCACTTCCTATCACACACTGGGGAAATTTTTTATCTATGTGTGATATGCAACAATTTTCTTAAATGATCAATCTGAAAAATACCATCCCACCCTGGATAAAAACTTGATGTTTGTGTGTTCTGTAACTTCAAATGGTGATCTAAAAAAGTATTCCTTTCATACTGAAGAAAAACGCATGCAAGTACTATTGCAAGCAATTATCTCAAATAGCACCTACCAGAGGTGAGTTTTGTTAACATTTTCTTTTTATATACAGTTTTAAAAAACCTTATCAGTTAGGGGAGCGCATGGTTTAAACCCTTTCACCCCCAATGATTCAATTGGGAATCATGAGCTAACGATTTTTTTTCTCACTAAGTTGAGCTTGCACTTATTTATCATCAGATGGAAGAATCATGTCTTTTGAAGAAATAAATAATGTTTGTTTTAATTTAATAAAAATATGAAAAAACATGGTAAAATAAAATTCACTCCCAACACATTTTATGAAATAAATTGACCCTAAATTCTTCACGCTTGCATTATTTGATGTTTAAAAAGAAATTTATTGATTTTTTTTTTACAAATATAATTTTGAAAAAATTATTGTTATAATTTATTCAAAAGTTAGGATTCCAATTCCCCCCCCCCCCCCCCCTAAATTTTAGTTAAAAAAAAGATTTTTGACCCTGTTTTTTACCATTTCATTCTGAATGCATAATGAATCTATTTTATATATTTTAGATTTTTAGAAAAAAATATAAGAAGTTGAAACTGAAAGGGTTAACAAAAGTACGCAAAGTGCTCCAGCCTAAATGTTTTGAGCAGTGTATGTATACTGTATGAATTTGTTGAAACATTAAAGAACCAGTTTTAGCTTCCACACTACGTTTATAACGTAAAAAGTGGAAGGTATTATAATCGTTCAGTCCGTCTGTCACCCATTTTCACAGAACGAAAGGCAAGTTGCACAAACAAGTGGGATACGTCATTTTGAAGCAAAAAATCAGGTTAGGCTACATCCCAAATTTCATAAAAAAATTTTAAATAAAATTATATTTAATATTTAAAAAACTAAAAATTTAATCCACTTTGAAATAACATGCAAATTCCATTTTTATTCAATATTTTCACTGTTGCCATTTCGTCAAACATGCGAGAAACTTTATTTAAAATGAAAAATAAAACTCTTGAAAGAATATTTATTTATGTGATATAATTTAGTTTGGATTGTTGTAATATCACAATAGAGTTCTTATGATGGTTCATAATCATTATATATGTATGAGGAAGGATGCATAGAGAATTCTAACTTTAAATAAAAAAAATAAGCGAAAGTTCGCTTGTATTTTTAAAGCATCTATTTTACTAATTATTTATTCTCTTTTTCGAATGAAAGTTAATGAATATGGGAAATTGCTAGCAACTAAAAGATTTTTATTACAAAAAGTTGCATCATTATTTTTCGAATTTCAAACAAATTCAGCAAACGATAATGCGTAATTATTAATTTGCGAAAGAAGATTAATGAAAATAGTTAATTTTAGCGTTTAAAAGTTTGACTTAGAAATAAATTATAACCTGAAGGCCCTGTTCGGCGAATTTTTTTCAGAGGTGTATAAATAACTTGCGTTTTTTGTTGAGCACAAATACTGTGTGGAAGCGGTTTAAGTGACAGATTCTGTAACAAACCTACTTGTTTGATATTATGTTTGAAAGCATAAACTAAAATTATCTTTAAAAAGTAAGCTGTTTATTATTGTAATGTGTGGGAAAATATATGACTTTTATCACCTTAATTAAATAAAACCGATATAAAACTGCTGTTTTGTTTTTGTATATAATTTTAATCAAAAGCTATTTAAATAATATAATTATTCTATCTTAAATACAAAACTTATCACTTAAGATACAAATCTAATACTGTAGAATGTATAATAATTTTTTGGGCTATTTCTTACAGGATCGGATTTTAAAATTGTATAAAAAATGTAATGGGATATGCGATCGTCAAGCATTTTTGTACTTTTAACAAGCTAACAATGAATATTAGTGGTTGTTTTTGTTGTGTGCTTCCAGGGATTAGGTCAAAAGGAAGGAGGGGTGCATTAACTTCCATTGGCACAAGGCTTGGAGCATCCGTGAGAGGGTGGAAGTCTGACTTCTGCTCCGAGCGAGTTCCACCTCCTCTATTTAGGTTGTTCGCTAAAAGGGAAGAGCAATTTTCTCCAGACACACTCTGCACCCATAGTACTACACCATGACTGCTACAGGATTTTCGGACCCACAGATTTAACGAGCATGTTCTTCACATGTATTCATAATATTATTTGTACAAAAACTGAATAATTAAATAGGTAATAAAAATTTATATTTTAAATAGGATATCAAAGAGATCTCCAAACTTTTTCTGAAAAATTGTAAACTTTTATGTTAGAGGCTCATTACAATTAAGTTTTCTCTAAAAATAACAGCTTTGTGCTTTTATGTACAATATTTCTCTTCAGAATTACACAAGGTTCATTTAAGAATTTCTTATTTTTTTCATTTTTTTAATAAAAGCTCATCATCAAATTAGCTAACTGTTTAACACAATATGCACTATGCATCAATCTCAATGCTATTTCTAATCACAAAAGAACCCTGAATATGTTTGAGGTAAAACAATTATTTTTTAACAAACAATATATGTCTAAATTGAGTAGTTAGTGCTAAAATACCCAGAAAAACACACACTGTGATAAAATACATTTATTTTTAAACAAAACTACTTATATATAATTATTGGTGTGTAAAATACGGTTAAAGGTTAGTTTTCTTGTGAGAATATGCAATTTTCTGAAACTGTGTTGTTGTTTCTAATCCTCAGCTCGTCTGACAGTAGTCAGACAAGCTCCAAAAGGTTGTTGACAGTTAAAAAGTCAATTACAGTCAAAGGGTCAGATGGGTGTTTGGGTCAGAAATATCGATTTTCTGTTTTTCTTTTATTTTTAATATGTATATCTCTAGCTTTAATTTAAGACCAAGATTATGGATTTCTGTTTAGTAGTTTTCTTTTTAATAGTATTTTTCAGAAACTCTGTATATCGGTTCTTACCTTTACCTTAATTTTATTTTGCTTTCCCTCAAATATAAGGTTTTTCAACAGTTAAAAACATTTATCTCAGGAACTATAAAAGATATCCTCATGTTTTGTTTTATTATTTCTTCCCCATTAATAGCTCTTTGAAATGAACTGAGGAATTTTAAATATCTCTGCTCATAAAAAAGTTATATAACTTTAAATTGGATTTTTTGGGGTTATTTTTAATACATATTTTAAAAAAAAATCACTGCTACTGATTTACTTGCACTTGCTACTGATTTAGAATGACCTGGATCCATTCATAAATCATAAAGGAAAGGCACTTTATATGCACGCTCTCAAGCCTGGCCAAAGCGGTCTCTGAGCTTCTGTCACGTTTCATGTTTAGAAGAGTGCCGGGACCTTTTCTGGATTACCATATTTTTGACCCAAACACCCATCTGACCCTTTGACTGTAATTGACTTTTTAACTGTCAACAACCTTTTGGAGCTTGTATAACTACTGTCAGACGAGCTGAGGATTAGAAACAACAACACAGTTTCAGAAAATTGCATATTCTCACAAGCCCTAACCTTCAAGATCGTCGGTCGACTGCCGTCAGCGTAGACTTGGATAGAGTTATCAGGAATGGCACCAATGACTTCCCGGGCCAACTGTCGAAGGTAGACCTCAATATGTGAGGATTTTTTATTAACGATAATATTAATATCGAAGTGGAAGAGAACATTGGGCAGGCCTTTTGAAGGATCCGTACAGCTTATAAAAGCAAGTTTATTGAAAAATGTTTTTTAAAAAAATTGAACTAATTTCAAAAACTGGTATTCAACTGGTGACTCAGCTCAACTGGTCAAAACTGGTAACTTAGCTCAACTTATATTAAAAACAAGAAGTTCATATAAAGAACTAAAATAGCCTACTTTCCTGTTACTTAAATACTTACTGAAGTTCTAATCGGGAAAAAACTAGGTTCCTAACAGTAAAAATCATCAACAGCGGTTTTTTTATACACATTAGAAAAAAAATCGAAACACAGCATCCAGCTATAATTTAAACTTCTAAAAGCCAAAATCAACTATTTTCCTTAATATTCTTTCGCAAATTAATTAAATATTATTTATCGTCTGCTCTCGATTTATTTGTAGTTCGAAGAATAATTAAATATTTATTAATAACAAAAGTAATGAAACTACTCCAAACTGCATTTAAAAAAAATAAGAAATGTAATTAAAACTAAGCTTAATTGTATGCAAAAGTATGCCTTGTCGCTTTCATGGTAGATAATTAATGAACAATCAAAGAATCAAATTGTCGTACATTTTATGACGTCATTCCAAACTGATTCATGAAACTATTATTTTGCTTAAATAAATAAATTTCTCATGCCATTGTTGATTTGGCAACAGTGATTTAAATGACTCAAAATTGAATTTCAATGCTAATTCAATGGGAAATTCGCCGAAAGATAGTAGATTTATGTCTGTCCGGACGTACAGACAGACGGACAAAAAGTATGAGAGTTGGGTATCTGATTTCATAGCTTTCTAACAAAAAAAGAATTTTTTTTTAAGATTCGAGGGATAGAACCGATTTTGGAAGGGGGGTACGGACAGACGGACATCGACCGCATTTCAATACCTACATTAATTTAAATGACTCAAAATTAAATTTCGACACGAGGTCGATCGAGCTCATTCACCCTTAAACAAACGCTCTTGGCGAATTATTTGGCGCTATTCGAAAGTTGAATTTGTATTGGCTTATTCATCGACTTGTCGGTTTTCGGACTCTCTAAGAACTATAAAGTATAAATGCAACGTATTTTTCTTACATGAAAGAAATTACTACCTATATGTGTCGTAGCCTAGTGGGTTTGATCGCAGCTAGTGTTCGAAATTGGATAAAGAATTTTAGGAGCAGTCTGTGCGACAAACTTAAAAAACTAGGAACAAATGCACATTACCTAGGAGCATTTTTTTATTATGAAAGAAAAAACATTTTGAAAAATTTCTGTGCCATTTTTGGAGTCTCGGTACCCAAATGGGCGATTTTAAGATAGTCGGACTTGGTTATAGATTCTCCGAAATTTCGGGATTTTATGGAACCACAAGAGTTTCGAAATTTTAGGATAACTGGAGCTCCATAATTTAAGAAATAGAAATCACAATTTACTATAGCTTTTTTGCTAAGTTTGCGGATATTACAGTCGTCTGAGTTGGTTTTTGTCAGAGTTTTTATATATTTGGCAATCATCACAATTTGGGGATTTTACAATCGACTGAATTTGGAGATTTTACCCAATTTTTGGAGATTTTATGATTTTGGAGAAGTTCGCAGAAGTTTCTAAATTTTTAGATCGATGTAGGGCGATTTTAGAACTGCCGAGTTTTTGCAATTATATATGATCACAGCAATAGTTTTTAAACAAATTAGGATCGGTTAAGATTTCTGATTTTAAGATAATTATTTTAACTAAAATACTTGGAAAGCACGATATAAAAAAAAGTTAGTAGTGAAGATTTTATGAAAAACTATTCGCAATAATTGCGACTAAATTTATTTTGTTGTATCAAAATCGAAAAGACTAGTCGCATTTTGCGATTAGTGACGGTGAATTTCGAACCCTGATCGCAGCACATCAGACAAACAGTCTGCGCACTATACCGGGTGCGGGTTCGACTCCCGCCTTCGCCCTGGGTGTACTTTCTCTAGTGTGTCAGTAAATATTCTGCCGGTGTCTGTCTTACTTGAAGAAGGTTTATAAAGCGGGTCTCTGATCAAGCACACAGACCAGAAAATACATGTTCCAACCTACCTATTATTATGTACAAATTCATATCTCGTGCTAGCCTGCAACTGCACATATATTGGAATGTTTCAGATGATGACTTTGTTTTCAATTTTCCATGTCCTGTGATTTCATTGGTTGTTTCAGTTTCACTCTCAAAATGACAGTCATAGATGAAAAGAAACTTTTCTTTCTATCCAAACTTTCTTTAACAATTGATTAGACAACCTAACATAACAGCAAGAAGTTGGCATTTAAAAAAAATTTATAAGTAAAGTATAATCGTAGAAAACACATTTTCGAATAACCTAACAAAAAAAGTAAAGTCCAGATATTAAAAAAATAAAAACAAGACCGCTGGAGCAGTTGTAATGGGTATGTTTCAGATGATATAACGCTCTTGTTTTCATTTGTATACTTACTGGATTTCTTTGGTTTCTTCGGTCTCACGTACTGCCCTTTCATTGGTTGCTTCAGTTTTACTCTGGAAATGACCGATATAGATGAAAAGAATGTTTTCTTTCTCTGCAAGCTTTCTTTAACACATTTTTTGAACGACCAACGGCACAGCAAGAAGTTGGCATTAAAAAAATTTAATAAGAAATATTCTTAGAATACTCATTTTCGAATACCAAAACATAAGTAATTCCAAACAGCAAATGACAACAAACCGTTGGAGCAATTGCCATCCACGACGTGAAGCAACCCCATTGTGATTTTTAGATTTTTAATTAACGTAACGTATTTTAAAAATAAAACGATGCGTTTTAGAATGAACTAACACTGAGTGAGCGATTTGTGTAAGCTTACTTAGGCTATACTAGGCTACTTTCTGACCAGTTAACTTTTTTTCACGCCAAGAAACTCCGTCTTCTTCTAACTGTAACTCTATGTGAACAATTCTATTCATCTATTCAAAGGTCCCCCCTCCCACAGATGTTAGCAGATACGACACTAATTGACTTGGCAGATGATCGGCAAATGTGGGGTTGCCATAATTCGCTTGCCCAAAAATAGCAATTACTTTTCCTAAACTTTAAAAAATCCAAATATTTAAATAAAAAAAATTATTTCGTAATGAACTGAAAAATAAAAATTTCGATTGTGTTCAAAATATATAATTATTGCAGTATCTTTATTTTTTACTGTGATACATCGTCATACACTAAGGACATTGTATTCTTCACTGATTTCCAAACTTTAAAAAATTATTGAAAATACTCAATATGTGATTTTCAAAAAAAAAAATTATCAAAAACTATTTTACTTCTTTTGTTCTTTAAAGTGGTGCCAGAAACTAGTGGCTTTTATTAAAATTGTGGCGGCAATTAGTCTGAGAAGATTCTCCATAGGAATACCATTACGATTTTCAAGGGGTGAAATTCGGCTTCATGACTATTAACTTTACAAGCTCAAATTCTCTTTGCTCTGACGCAACCCTTTGTTGGATGGTTGAATCCAGCAATGATTTGTAAATTATCTCTTCAAACATAATCTTTCATAACTTAGATTAACACAATACTCTTTCAAAAATTTTCCTGTAACCTTTCTATGAAGAATTAACCCTCTCTCATGATCAAGCACACTGACTGCAATCGTTCCTCCCGGGGTGGAGGACCGAAGGTGGAGAGCCCCAAAGAGCCAAAGGCACGTCGCTTCGATGGCGCTGCTGTGGGTGCCTGGTGCATCCGCTGGAGACGAAGTACCCGCTAGAAACGAATACAAAGTCCAGGACACAGGTGTCCCTCCCCTGCTCTTCTTCTCTGTATGCTGGTTCACCCGCTTGATTCGAAGGCGAATTCCAGGACACTGATGTGCCCCTCCGACGGCACTTCTCTGGTACTGGCGTATAACCGCTTGGTTCAACGGAAAAGTCCAGGTCACGGGTGTGTCCCTCGCCTGCTCGTCTCTGGATGCCGGTGCACCCTCTTGATTCGAAGGCGAATTCCAGGACACTGGCGTGTCCGTCCGACGGCACTTCTCTTCTCTTGTACTGACGTACCCGCTTGGTTCAACGGCAAAGTCGGTTCCATAGCATCTCCCCCAAAAACGGCTGCCACGCTATTTTTTTCCCCTCTTTGGAAATTTTCGGAGGTTACTAGTTTGGCATGTTTCTCCCATCAGTTAGGACTTTGAGAGTTGGTATTGTAATAAAAGATAATTTTCGTTATACATTCCTAATGTTTTTCTTGTCGCCTTTAATCGAATCCATTAAAGTTATGTAAGTTCTGGAAAATATCAGTGCATAAGAATGTTGCATAGTACCTTGTTGTAAAAAACCACGCAAAACCCGTTCGAAAAGCTGTTTTTTTATGTTCCTTGAGTTGTAAAAAAAAATGCGTGTTGATGCATCATAAAAAATTACATAGTTCAAGAACTTTTGAATTTGAAGCAAAAAGCTATTTTTATTCTTGATAGTAACAGGCTTATGTTATAAAATAAATTCCGATGCAATCATATTATGTAATTGTATGTATTTGTACTTACAATTAAACTATGAAATTTAAATGTAGACTAAAATTTAATTGATTGAAATACCTGTATTTAAGATTTTTTTTTATTACAGGGATTCGACAAAATAATTACACACATTGCAATTTTTAAATTAAATCACATATTTCATAAGCTACTAAGATATAAGTAAAATGCTTTTAACGACTTGTAACACGTGTTACGACAAACATGTTCGAGCAAAAATATTGTCTCTTATGTAATTTTATGGTACCCATATATGGTTTATATACGCATGCAGTTTTGCACATTATTCTCGTAACAAGTTCATCCAATTCCATCTATTCTATTCTATTCTATTCACTGGTGAAAAACCTCATGCTTGTGAGATTTGCAATAAACTGTTTTCTCATCAGAATAGTCTCATGCATCATCTCCTTATACACACGGGTGAAAAACCTCGTGCCTGTGAGCATTGCAATAAACAGTTTTCTCAAAAGCATCACCTTAAGCAGCACCTCCTTGTACACACTGGTGAAAAACCTCAAGCCTGTGAGCTTTGCAATAAGCAGTTTTCTCGAAAGGGTAGTCTCAAACGGCATCTCCTCGTACACACTAGTGAAAAACCTTATGCTTATTTGAGCTTGGCTACAAAGTTTTCTCCAAATAGTGACCTCAAAAAGAACCTCTTTATACACACTGGTGAATAACCTCACAAATGGGAGTTCAGCAACAATTTTTTTCAAAAATGTCGGAATGCTCTTCCATCTCACCCTGGATAAAAACTTGATGTTTGTGTGTTCTGTAACTTACAATTTTCTTCAAATGATGATCTCAAAAAGCATCCCATTGTATACATACTGAAGAAAAACGCATGCAAGTTCTATTGCAAGTAATTCTCTCAAATAGTACCTACTATTGCAAGCCAGTAAAAAACACCCTAGTATGTTTTGTTAAAATTTTCTGGGAGGATCATCCTCAAAATATATCTTCTAATATGCTTTTGGGAAAAACCTCACGTCTGTGCATGTGAGTTCTGTAACAAAATATTTTTTCTCAAAAGTTGGGGGGCTCAAACACACTGGTAAATGACCCAATTTATGTAAATTCTGCTACAAAATATTTTTAAGAAAATGTACACTTGCAGATCATCTCTCCACACACAGTAGAGATATATGTATCAGTTCTTTAACAAATGGTTTTCACTGAAATCTCAACTCCAACACCACAAAATGGAGAAAAACATCTTAAGAGTACAGGAAAAAGAACTTCATGGCCTAGGAATCTGTCTGCATCAGGATTCTTTGGCAACAATAGCGAGTCGTCGCCTAAACTGGTGTAAGGAAACCAGTTACTAACTTTGTGTTTCTCTTGCAACCCTGATTCACGCTAGAGATCAGTGGGCACGAGTCACACGTTTGTACCCCGAAAGAAAAACCGGTTTCCTGTCACCAAAGTCCGCCAAGCACAAAAGAATACAGGAAGATTCCTACGCAATGAAGTTGTTTTTCCCCTGTACTCTTCATATTAAATGTGAGTTTTGCACAAAGAATTTTCTCTGAAAATTGACCTCAATCGCCATCTTTTCTGGGAGTATATGTTTTCTGAATCACTGGTATAAAACATTTTGCATGTATGTTCAGCTCGTCACTTGACTGTGGTTTGAAATTACGACGCACTCTCTACGAAATACAACTCTCATGTAGCTCTAGTGGGACGATGTGTCAACTTAACTCTGTAAAAAGCCTCCTGAAAAAGTACCTACTCACCATACATAGAGTTAAGAAAAAGATGGAGATACTGCCTTTCAAAAACCGGTTTGCCAAGTGAAGCCATCGATCAATTTATAGTGAGCCTAAACTGAACGCTTTCGGCGAAGTGTTCTTCTTTATTTTACAGTGAAGATTTTATAGGCTCTGACTCTCTAATATAAACTATAATTAGAACTCATTTTTCTTGTGTAAATTCAGATCTTGTATTACAACCGTGCAAAGTCATTTTTCGATTTTAACTTAATGCTTTTTAAGGAATAAAATTATGCATTTCAGCATGAACTAACAGTGAGTGAGCAGTTTGCTTGGGGTCACTAGGGAAGCTTGATGACTTTCTGGCAGCTTCACTTGATTTTTCCTAGAGCATCTTATCTCTCTTCTTAACTCTATGCCCCTCATACACATTACAGAAAACTTCATGTGTGCATGTGACTTCTGCAGCAAAAGTCCTTTTAGTTTAATTCAGGGATTGGAAAGTTACTTTTAAAAAATAACTGTTACAGTTCATTTATTTTAAAAGTAATTCTGTTAGTTACTTGATGTAAAAGTTACTAGTTACATTTACTTAACATGAAAAGTACTCGTTACAGTTACTTATTACGAAAAGTAACTAATTTCAGTTACTTTTAGAAATTTCAAGTTATAAGAAAAATTGCAGTATAGCCATTATAATGTTTTTCAAAAAGAACCAAGCTTAAAGAAATATAAGCACAATCAAAACTTTGTAATTAAATTGAATTAACAAATTTTTTATTTGATTCTAATAGGAGTTACATTTCAAAATTGGCATCACACAGCCTCTCTATTGGAATAAAGTGTGTGAAGTAATGGAAAATAACGAAATGTTTCGTTACCGCCAAAAGTAACTGGTACAGCTACTTTTTTTAATATATATGACCGCATTACCTAAAAAAGTAACATGTTACAAGTAACATGTTACTCCAATCCCTGGTTTAATTGCGCAGTTTCATAGACACTGAAAGGAAATCATGTGTGTTTTATTCTGTTATGACCCGCCTGAAAAAGTCCTAGAGGGGCGTCCATCAATCACATGATGTGATTTTGACGATTTTTGTACTCCCCACCCCGTATTCTAACGCGAGATTTTCAAATTTTGTATTCTTTTTATTTTATTTCTTTTTTAGTGTAATTTAAAGTTTATTTATAGCTCCAACTTTTTTAAATATGTTTCGGATTCGAATATTCTCTCCCCCCCCCCCCTAATTGCATCATGTAATTTATGGACGACCCCTTGCATAAAAGCTTATTGGAGAAGTGGTGAATTGAATGGTAGAAGTGAATATTGAATGTAGTGATGTAAAAACCCAGGAATTTAATAAGTTGGGGCAAATATCCAGGCTTTTATGAATTTCTGAGAAAAATTCACTAATTTCTGTGAGATATTGATTTTTTTTGTCAAGCAAAACTTACTGATAATACAAATCAAATAATATAAAAGGTTATTTATTATTGATTAAAAACTTTCATGTATAATCTTTATATTCATAATTTATTCCAGTCTAATTGAATACGTTCTTTTACAATAATTTTTTCTAAAGACAACTGCCTTCCTTTTTTAAGTAAAAAATATTTATCAATAAATATCGATTTGAATAAGAAAAAGTTTTCTTAATTAGTGCATCAATTGCTAATTTGTGAAATGAACTTTACATTTGAAGTAACAGCTTTGAGCTTTTTCCAAAATTCGACTTAATTTTGCATGTTTGAGGCAAACCTTCACTATTTTACTCTGTTATTTAATAGAAGTTATATATTTCATGGGATACAACTGTCATCTATTAAAATTAATTTTTATGTTTAAATGTGTTTAAAAAGGATTTGAATGTAGATTGCTCCGAGTTATGTGTAGAGTGTACAATGTTTGCTTGGATAAAAAAAATATATGTAAAATACACAATAAAAAACTTTTTGAAGAGTGATATAAATTTATTTTTCTGAAATAGGATGCAGATAAAAACAGTAAATATACAAACATAAATAATTATTTGAGCACTCCTTACAATACATTCACATTTGATACCTGGTAGAAATATAAAATAGAACTATTTGCTACAGTTGCCACTCATTTATAAATTCTCTGAATTTTCCAGGTATTTCCTATTTCAGTTAGAGTGGCAATCCTGTAACCTATACACTTTGCAATATATTTGATTAAGTGCAGTAATACAACAGCAAAAAAAGCAAGAAAACAAATACAGCAGCTTACGAGTAAGTTTTCTTTGAAGACATAGTACTGATTTGCCCTTCATATCAACTTTAAGAATTTAATAAGCATCAGTAGGGTTCACACCAGCATGACAAAATTTATCGCCAATTGATAGCATAATGTCACAAAGGCGACGAATATGCCACCTAATTTTTAAAAACCCTAATGTTTTTTTTTGCTAATTATAATAAAGAGAGGACAAATTAATTAAGACAATTTCGAAATACAAATTTGGAATTTGGTCAATCTATTTCACCTATCGAGAACACTCAAAGCGTTCGCAATCATCGTTAGCCGTAGTCTATTTGCTCATGCTTGTCAGTTGACTATTATGACAAGCAACAATATCGAACTAAATACTATTTTATTTTCTAACGTGACTTCGATGCTCCTGAGGAAGTAAGTGGTTTCTTTTTTATTGATGAATTATTAGAGAAAACAATATATTTTTTCTAGCGCTCGCTAAGTTAGGCGATTCTCTAACTATGGAACACATCCATTGAAAATTTTGAATTTGTTCTAGGTGTTCCAAAAATGACTGAACTTTGAAGGGACATTAAAGTAATTTATACCCATGATTTGAGACTTTCGATAGTGGTTGGAGTATTCGTATAAGTATTAACTATTTTTTTAGCTTAGATCTGGATCATTCGACCCAGACTGCTTAACCGGTCGGTTTTGGAATACCTTGTATGAACTTGATTTAACCGCAATAAAATACTTAGGAGCTAAGTGTAGGCCATTCAAGGTGGCATTTTCAGCAAACTACCGCTATTTAAACTGCAACTCTCTTTTAAAAGTGTTAGTAAGTAAGTAGCAAGCAATGGCAGGTAGTAAGCAATGACAGTCAAGATATGTATTAAAATATATGCACTCTGCTGTTGCTACATGAAACATTTCCTGTCAACAGTGTTTCATGCGAGCGGCTTTTCAACTTAAGGAACTGAATTTTTTTTTTAAATTGGGAATATATTATCTAATGAGATAATCAATTCAAAATTTCTGCTGATTAACCCCACATTTCTATTTTCCGATCCAAAAAAGCTGCTCATAAATGTAAAAGACAAGCAGTTGGTTTGTAGTATACCAACAGTATTTATGCAAATAGTTTTGTTTGTAGATGATTAAATATAAGTTACATTAAAATTTTGTCTCTCGATGATAAGTTCACTATACTTGCTTCTGAGCATTTTCAATTTGTTTACCAAGTTATAGATTTGTGCACCAAATCAAAGCCTTGGTAGACATATTAGACCACTAAATTTCTTTTGCTGGTGTGTACCCTAGGCATCAGAGAACTTGCTTCATTACAGAAAAGTTTGGTTGGATTTAATTGATATAACGACCATTTCAAGACAGGCGTTTCAAACACAATTTTTAACTATCATTCCATAATTTTTTTAATAATCAATTATATAGGTAGTAAAGACAATTATTTTATACACTAACCAAGTACAACCACATAGACCAATGATTACCAACAATGCTTGGTATTTAGGAAATAGCACAGAAAAACCTCAATTTTTTAAACATGTAAATAGCAAAATAGAGCTACTCATATTAATAGGAGGATTATTTGATCATGGGAAAATAAATATTTTTAGCAGACATTCATTGATAAGAATATACTTCACTATGTCATCTATTTACATTACATTAAACTATATATACCCCCTTAGTTGTAGTAAAAGCACAATTCTTCTAAATGCAATTTTAATATGATTGTTTTCGAAAAAAAAAAATTCTGCCAAATTTACAATTTTGCTGCTCAGTTGAACAGAATGAAAACTTTAAAAAGCATACGCATATTTTTTTCTTGTAAAAATTGTTTAGTTTAATTTAACAAATAGAATTCTCCTGCAAAATTTAACATTAAAATCTATATTTTTGGATGGGATGAATTAACTTTACACAGAGCTACATGAGATTGTGGCGGTTACCACACGCACGCAACCTCAATCAATCAACCACTCACTAGAGGGCGCAGATTTACCTCTGCGCTCCTACCAGTATCCTGAATAACATCGGAAATAGTAGTATATAAGCCTAGGTAACTCATTTCCACCTTGAGGATCCTTTTGGTAGACTGTGGGTTACTGAGGCAGCTACATTGGTGACCCGGACGTGATCGTCACCCACTCCAACGACGCTCCTGCTACGATGCGCTCAACCACGGTTAGCTACTCGCTGCTAATGCACTCAACGCGCTGCACGCAACTCAACGGCCAACGCTGGCACACAATAATCTCTCAACTCAACGCAGCACGCACAATGCACAGCGAAGCAGCCTGCGCACGGTTACTAACCTCGTTTCTAGGAGGGGAGTGGTGTGGCGGTTACCACACGCATGCAACCTCAATCAATCATCCACTCACTAGAGGGCGCAGATTTACCTCTGCGCTCCTACCAGTATTCTGAATTACATCGGAAATAGTAGTATAAGCCTAGGTAACTCATCTCCACCTTGAGGATCCTTTTGGTAGACCGTGGGTTACTGAGGCAGCTACAAGATCACAAATTTTGATTTTGGAACAAGGCTGTGGCATCGGAGTTGTTATCGATTGTAACCTTTAAGCGATATTGTAGTTGGCATCAGGACAGATTTAACATGAAACTTGCTTAACATTAAATTTCGCTTAAGATGAACTGCAAGCATTTATCGGCTACAGAGCTTTGAGATGCTAAACAAATATCTTAACACAAAATTCCGCTTACACCGAACAATTTTTTAAAAAAACGACAACGAATGTTATAAAAAAAAAAATCTACTTCTTAGAAAATCACGAGATCTTCCATGATTCATCAGTTTTAATCCAATGAATGAGTCAGCAAGTGTAGGATGATCCATATGGTGTCATGAAAAGCGGATGTGTTCGTGTTCCTCTATAGAGGTCAGTCAAAGCTAAAGTACATATGAAATTAGAAGTGGTTTGCATATAAACTTATTTATTTTCATTTAAAATTAATCGAAAGCAGAATCTACTTTTTGAGAGACGAAACAAAACAAATGATATGATAGTGACAAAAAATGTTTTTAAAAAACGGAAATTGAATCTATATATAAGCTGTAGCTAAAAGCACCATTTCAAAGATTAAAAAAAAATGGAATAAAATTGAAGCGGCTTATGTAGCAAACCAAGTTGCAATTGAAAGAAAAGAATGCAAACTGATTAGATTTGTTGATGGTTTTTTTTTTAACTATAAGTAATGCCAATGTAAAATAAATGTCTGACGGTTAAAGCGAAATTCTTTTTAGAAAAATGTTTCTGTGCTCCCTTCGAGTTTGTGTCAGGTGAACAGGGTTACACTGTAAATATAATTGAAATCAGAAACCGGACTTATGGGACAAAATT
Source organism: Oedothorax gibbosus (assembly GCA_019343175.1). NCBI lineage: Eukaryota > Metazoa > Arthropoda > Arachnida > Araneae > Linyphiidae > Oedothorax > Oedothorax gibbosus. The sequence continues at coordinate 11,732,472 of CM033274.1, read as the reverse complement.
CAGCAACTTTTCCACAAAGTTTACTTATTGTGAATTTTTGGTCCCCAAGAATAAAAAATAAATGACTTTTTACTGTACTGCAGATACTACAACTAATGGCATAGTATGCATAGATATATAGTCAGTTATTTTATCATTGTAACAGGATATATGTTAGGTAAATATATATTAAACAGCAACATACAGTCGGTAGAATTACAAATCGAGCACCGTGACCTCCGTCAAAAATTACAATAAAACGAAAACGACCTTTTTCAAAAACCTTTTCTCAAAAATAAATCTTACCGAATCCACGATGATTCCATAGCCACGATGACGTCATCCTCTCCCATGCACACCAGAAGAAAGGAAAACACAACCTCTTTTTAATTCATCTCATATTTATTTATTGACACACGCTCTCTACACATACGCATCAGGGATGAGGGATTAATTTGAAACGAAATTTCATATGCTTCGACGTGGCTATAATGGCTCGATATCGGTGACATTCCTTGTCGCACTCGTGACACACGCCAATGTTAAAATCAAAGTCCCTCAGAATCACGCACTCGATATCGTGTAGAACATTGCTGGGCGTCGACGTTTGGATGGCCGCTTTCAACACGTTGTACGTCAGCGTGTCCGCGCAAATCACTTGACCCACTTCCAAACAGAGCAGCACGTACTTGAGTCTTTTGTACACGTCCGAGCAAGCGTCTTCGCAGTGAGACGCGAATCCGTTCGTCAGCGTGAAGCGAACTCGTTTTTTACTTTTGGATTGTTCACAGTCGAGCCTGATCAAAAGCATGTATATACATCAAATTCTGCCATTCTTTTATTCTATATGCCTGACGTGAGCACCCAAGTATATGAAACACCCCCTACCCTTATTAGACGTAGCTTTTGTCCAAAAAACTATACTTATTTTAAAATGAGTGTCCTTCATCCGAACAAAACATACTATGTACCGGAGGGGACACAGTATCTCATTATCACCCTAAAAAAAATTTATTTTGTCGTGGACAAGGTGCTAGCGGAAACCGAGGTAGATGGAGCTATTCCCTTCAACGAAAATTTAGATTATGTACAAGAAACATATGATGTACCCCCACCTACGCCACCCAATGACTGGAACAAACGTTCAGGGAGTTCAGGAATCAAAAGGCATAAACGATTGCCGGATATGGAACTACACTCCAGGGGTGAGTTTTTTTAATTATTATTATGTCGACACTTCATGCATGGTCGAGAATGCATGAAGGATTGGGTTCACGAAAATGACGTAGAGTGACATTTCTTCTCTTTCTCAGCTCCTTCACCACAAGAACCACGCCTTAACACCCCGCCACCTCAAGAACCACGCCTCAACACCCCGCCACCTCAAGAACTACACCTCAACGCCCCGCCACCTCAAGAACCACACCTCAACACCCCTTCACCACAAGAACTACACCTCAACACCCCGCCACCTCAAGAACCACGCCTCAACACCCCGCCACCTCAAGAACCACGCCTCAACCCGCACCTCAGAACCACGCCTCACACCCGCCACCTCAAGAACCACACTTCAGCAACCCTTCACCTCAAGAACCACGCCTCACACCCCGCCACCTCAAGAACCACACTTCAGCAACCCTTCACCACAAGAACCACACTTCAGCAACCCTTCACCACAAGAACCACCACCTCAAGACACGCATCAACACCCCGCCACCTCAAAACCACACTTCAGCACCCTTCCCACAAACCACCACTCAAGAACCACGCCTCAGGACCGCCACTCAAAACTCCGCCTCAGCAAACCCTTCACAGGCAGAGCTGGAAAAATTTTTTTTAACAATTCCGCCGACACCCGGCAAACCCCTGCAAGACAGTATGCAGACTCTCGACCACCTCTTCAAATCCTCTTTACTCCCCATATCGCCAACCTATACACCAATCGAGCTGTATTTTTTTGTCTTGAAACGTTCGAGTGGGTTTTTTAAAGTGTCGATAAACTTTTTTTTTGTTTCAGCACGCCAGTAGATACACATGGAGGAGGTGTGGCAACAATTTTTCACACTGGATTACCAATTCCCAAAGGCCAGTTAACTACCAGACCCATACTAGTAACAGAATCAGCTCACAAGAATACCTTCCACCATAGAATTGAATTAGATCAAGACGAGAGTTTACAGTGGCGTCGGACCATCGTGGACATCACCACCACGATAGACGATGCTAGTGTCGACTCTCCAGTTGATTTAAGTTCAACACCTGTTTAATTCTAGTAGGTTTGGTTTGTTTATTTCATGTATAAGTTGTAATTTTAATATTATTGCTTCCAGATTTATGAAGTATATTTAATTAATTAGAATGCGTATGCTGTAACTATAGCGAGTAAGATGACTGACATATGTTGTAATGTCCCTACCGTATTTTTAAAAAAATATTCTATACACAGTTACAAGTAGACAACACCTAGTCTCCATCAAACGAGGCATAAAGGGTTAGTCTGAAAAATTGAAATATCACAGAAAATCTAATGCACCGATGGTAAAAAAGAAACGTCGTTTTTCGTTTACCGTGTTTTTTTTTCAAAGGTCACGGCGCTCGAAGCGTAAAGCGGGCCACTGTACTATGTTACATACATTTCTTAAAAGCTGGGAATACTTTCAAACAGCATAGTTTAATATAAATATAAAGTGCAATGCATAGTATTTTAAAAGTCCATATAATAACATTCACATATAAATAGAAGATGAAATAAAAAATCTAACATCTTTAAAACTTTCATTAATCCTTTTTTTATAGTTATTTTTTTAATTTAATTTCAGTTATATAGGATTTTTTTATTTAATCATATATATATTATTAAAAAAAATTTAAAAATAATTTTCATATTTTTATTTTATCTATACTTAAAGTTAAATCAAGTTTCTATAAACAAAATCACACTATCTTCTAATGGACCAAAAAGTCTTATTTTCAAACTTCAATACAATTATTTAAAAGATTTTAATAAAAACATCAGTACAAGTATAAAAGAATATAAATGTTGTTAGCATCAATAGAGTACCTTGAACACATAAATTTTGCTGTCTTTAAAAAAAAAAAAGCTTTAGGTAGATTGCGATAAGAAGAGATAAAAAAAAACTTCAAATATGACAACCATATAAAGATATCTGAAAACAAGTTATCCATTATAAACATTGATATATTGATCCGGTTATTAAATCTGAATATATAAGATATGCCAATCTACAAAACCTATTTTCCGTGCAACATAATACAATTATAGTTTGGATATGAAAACAGTACCAAATGCAAATAAGAAATTGATATTGAGTTACATTACAAGCATTATTAAAGACATGCCATATGCAGGCCTACCTTTTAATCCTTATATGGATTACTAACCCTAATTGCAGTAATTCGATTTGCTATTGTCGGCAATACTTAGGCTGATTTAACATAGTACTAGAACTACATACAGTAGAACCTCGATTATCAGGTTTAATTGGGACCGGAGGTAGGTTGGATAATCGAAAATTCCGGATAATAGATAATTTTCAATTAAATTATCAACACTTCTAGTACTAAGGAGCACTGACATGACAGTCTGTGGAACTTGAATCCACTCTGCTTTTGAACTTGTAAAAAGTGGATTTTAGTGTTAAGTTATCTCTAATATTGACTTCCTGGCAAAAAAAAGTGCTTGAAATAATTTTTAATTAATAATCTAATTTTTTTAAATATCCAAGAGGATTTCTATAAAAGTTCTTTATTTGTTTGAAAGTGATATCACTTGAAGTATAACGATTTCAGAAGATTCCCGAAAATGTAGGATTGCAAGAAATGTTCTTAATTTTTTTTTTTTTTTACAGTGGCCGTAGTTTTACTATCTTAAAATCAAACACAGTTTGCCTATTTCATAATCTTCGGGGGCTCTCGATTTTTAAATCGCCGTAGATTTCAGAAAATGGTTTTTGTTAACAACTGATAATGGCCTAGGAGATTTTTTTTTAAATGTTGACTCTGTCGGTTAGTTAACAGAAAGTTCCGGATAAAAGAGAGACAGATAATCGAGGTTCTACTGTATTGGCAAGAGGCCTTTTGTAAGTATCAAACTCCATAACCAACACAATGTCATAGCTTCACTACAATATACCCTTCCTTCCCACTCCCCTGAGAAAATGAGAGGAAGAGGTCGTTAGCTTTTCCTCAAATTTATTTATTTTTAAATTTCAAGCTAAAAACAAATGAAAAATTAACATATATATTCTTCGCACACATATTTTCATATGATTTTCAGGGATGAAAAAATAGGCCCTTTTATGACTGACTGCTTTCTCGAAAATTATCTCATCGTTAAAGGCATCGCAAGTCTAGGACCAGATTCAAAAGGAAGACCCTGGTACAAAGAATAACGTCTTAAAAATAAGGCTCCCCTCCCCCCAATTATTGGCATATGGCACTGTTTTCATTTCCAATGTACTACCACTTCAAAAATATATACAAATACCTACAGGAAATTCGTAAAAAAAATCACCAGTAGCAGAACTAATACACTTAAGGTGACCAGATATTTTCAACATCAATGCAGTATAGCGTTAAAGTAGCAAAAGATAATTCCACGGCATCACATTCATTTTCTAGCATAATTGTAGTTTCTGTCTTGTAATCCACTCGTCTCGTAATATAGTGCAAACCACTTAGACAGTTTAGAACAAATAAAATTTTTAATTTACTATTTAATAACTTGTTACGTTACTATTCAATAACGCTCTTGCCTGCCACCCATGAGGGGCTATTGATTGATTAGAAGTATATCGCACTGTACGCAGAAAAGAGACCTATCGAAAAAATACTAGTTTTTCAGAAAAAAAGTCTGAAGTTTATTTTTTCTATTGCATTGCATTATAGAAAAAATTACGATTCGCTTACTGCATTCCAACTATTCTAGCAATTGATTTAATTTTTGCTTTAATCGCTAGATATTTAAATTTTGAATATTATAGCATTTACAACTCAAAAAGTCATATTTGTGCAATAGGTCACTTTTCCGCGTACAGTGCGATATGACGTCATAGTTATCTCGCTGTATTCTGGTTGGGTTAGGAGTTATCAACAATGAAAATGTCCTGCTTATGGTTCTAAAAAGAGATATTTTAATCATCATGCAAAATGCAGGTCATTTTAAGTCTTTTAGGACTCCTTGAAATAGGTAGTACAAAAGCCTAAAAAGTAGTACTGTACTGCAAAATACAATACGTCTGGTCACCCTAAATATACTAGGATTCAGTAGAACATTTTTCACAATGAACCGAACCCCAAAACCTACCTAACAAGAAAATGATACAAGTATTCTTGTATTTAATTCTTGCTGTTACCTAATTAAAAAACGAGGAATGTTTCAGAGCATTGAACATTAGCCATTTTTCGAAAGGGTACAACAGTTATTAAAGGTAATACAATATAATTAATCACAGGTAAAATGACTAGGATATGCTTTTGATTTATTGCATACAAAACTTTAACATTAAAATGGTTCATATATTATCGTGACAATGCATCTTTTGCGCCTTGATTAACAATAATCCTTGGAATGTTATTAATATAAATAAACATGGAATGTGATAATTATCTTGATATTCACAAACAGAACTCTGTCAATACCAAAAGTGCCAAGTTCAAATTTGAAATATGATCATTCACGTTAAGTGAGCAATCCTATCAACTACAAAAAATGTAAAGATATTTTTCTCTTTTTAAATTATTATCTGAAAAATTTTAAAGCAAATTCTAGAACGTCAAACAGAAATATAGTACAAGACATCAAAACAAATATTGAATAATTTTGCTTGGTTTTTCTTTCAAATATCAGTTTATAACACAGTGCAAATCCATTACCACAGATCCACAACCATAAAAATTCATTTCTTAATACTTACAACAAGTAATTATAAATAAATAACATTAATAGTTTAAAAAGAAAATAACATACAAAGATATTCGGATTTTGTCCAATAAAATAATACTTAAAATTCAAGTTAACCTGAATATAAATGAGATAATACAACCGCAATTTCCACCATCAAACAAATGATATAAAATAAATAGTATAAACATTTCAATGAATAATCAAAAACACTTTTTCAAATTCAATGCAAGTGACTAGAAATAAATTGCATACAGTAATTTTTTAAAATAAATTCTACAATAGTTTCAGAATATTTAAACACAAATTAGAGGTCTTAACATATTCCAGATAAAAAATTTCAACTAAATTATTTTTAGAGAACTAAAGATAAAATTTTAAAAAAAAGTTTGATATTTATACCACATAAAATATTTATGAGCTACTTATCAAGAGTAATGATCTTAATAATAAAAAAGTTGATTACCTAGTTACTCAATAGAAGGTTCTATTTTCTTCTTAAAACAACTCATTAAAGCACAAAAAAAATTTGTTGAAAATATTGAATGTTTAGGTAATAGCACCCTACCTTTAAGAATAAATCGCAAATAAATAGATTCTAAAACAACTTATACTTAAGGTAAGCAGTACTAAAAAACCACATTCCTGTATTTAATTGGAGCTTCCAAAGGGCAAAAGTATCAAAACCTATTGTACTTGAAAAAAGATTCCATTGCCTCACTGGAAATATATTTTTTTTACATGAGTCTCACATTATACAAGCTTGGACAATCCAGCCAAATAAAAAAAAGTTTAAACAACCAAAAGTATTAAATACAAGAGCCAAGCTTTAAAAAAAATGCTACATGGATATTTTCTGAGTCACTTTAGCACCAACATAAAATACAGTAATTTGGACAAAAAATGCAACAATAAAACCCTAAAATACACACATTGTGCTCACATAGGTGACATGACAAAACAAATGCATAAGATTCCTTTGGTATTCGTCTTAGACTAAGATACATGATACTGCGTTGCCAAACGTCTAAATATGTAACGTATATTTTGGTAGATTTTCCAAACAATTTCAAGTTTTCAAACATGGCAAAAGTTGGAATGGCATACAGTCCAAGCTCACTTGTCTGGCACATTTTATGCCAAAAACCTATTGGATTGGTGAAAGAAGTGAATTAACGAATGTGGTTGGTTTGCTAATTTAAATACAGCATACTACAGCATATTGGTTAGAGAATGCTTGAGCTATCCATGGCTCCAAAAAATATTGACCACGACAGACTGGGTTTCGAACAGGACATTGGATTAGCAACAATCAAGTAAGAGAGCATGGACTGTATTTGGTTAAGAAAAATAAAGATTAATTTAATTAGCTAGAAAGATTAAAGTTAAAACATAGTATATTCTATATGGTATTGATTAAAGACTCATCTTTAAGATTCCTAATATATAATCAGTAAATAAACTTCAATTTACTGACTTGCCAAATATTTTGACCTTGAGTGGCTACCCTATGGAATTCTAATCTTTAAAAAACAATACATCTGAACAAAACGGGAAAAATAAGTTAAGTCACTGTGCTAGATTTTAAAAAAAAGCTTCCAAAACAACCGTATATTTTTCAAATAACATATTATAGTCAAATTGTAATGGTTCATCTCTGGAAATGTTCATTTTTCATAACACTTTTTAATTATTAAGCTCTTTTCACTTTCTGCTGACACATTATCAAAGTCAAAAGACATCCATTAACATGAGACAAATAATCTTATCATTTTTTTGGATTGATGTAATTATTATCCGAGTTAACTTGTAGGAATTAATATAATAGAGTTTTTCTCTAAATTCCCTTAAAAAATATATATTTTTAATTAGCTGTTTTACAACATTTTCCATTTGCAAAACCTTGTTATATATATTTTTTAACAAAAAGTATTATGTTTGTTTATGAAAATGTGAAAGAGCATGTCAATTGTGCTTACACATAATACGTTTTATGAAAACTACAGAATGAAGATAGTTTTATGTCTGCTAATCAAATCTTTCTCACTCGTACATTAGTTTTAAGTAGGTTATTTTAATTATAAACACTTTAAACAAAAAGTTATTTTCCTTTGAATTTGTAAGCTTTATCATTTTGTAAATTAAAAACACATTATAGTTTTCTCCCAAAACAAACAAGTTACTGAACAATTCTCATCAAAAGAATAGATACAGGGGACCTTGATGGGAATCAAAGTCCCCCCCCTAGAAAGAGCATAATAAATATTACACCTCATGTAATTGTGCCGGAGAGATAATTACAACTGTTGAGTAAATTACACCAGTTGAGTAGCTGCCAGGAGAAGGTGAACACAATTGGTGTGTTTCTTTTCATGATTTTTGGGATAAGGGATCACAGTGAGGTCATAGGGACATCCTAGAAAATAAATATATGTAATAAAATATTATATGTAATGAAAAGATAGTTTAATTTAAAATTAACAAAGAAATTTCAGTTATTAATAATTTTAAATTACTATTTGAGTTGCAATCTTTATGACAATGTATTTAAACCTCTGAGGGATAAGTAAATTGGCTAAAGTGTAAACTTGTTTTCCCTGCATGAGATTTAAATTAAAAATTTTAACTGAAATTTTAATTTCTTTTTAATCTTTTAAAAATTGCATTTATGTAGTAGATGGTTATAAATGGATCTCCCATGTTTAATAATTTAAAATTGAATAAAATTATAAATTTTTAAAATTATGTGCTTTGCTGGGAAACATGACAGCTAGGTGACAGGTTTATAAGTTCGTATTCCTCAGAGAGAAAGTGTCACACAAGTGTTCCAAAATTAGTAATTAGCAGTAGTAGGAAAATAATCAAACTTTAAAGGTTCGTACAGCTCCCAACATTATAGTAAAAGTATATATTTCTAAAAATATGTATTGTAATAGTAGTGGCCTATTACTACTTTAAATATTATAATTGAAATATCTTAATTCGATTTTAATAAACAGCTTTCTAAGGAGGCATATCATTAATGGATTCAAGAACTTAAGACATTCAATACATCAAAAATAAGCAGCTAAAAGTGAACACACCCATAAAAAACACTTGAGTTATCTATAGAGACACTGGCGAACTAACACAATTACATGTCGAAATTTGTAGCTAGAGCTGCCTGGTTGGTGCTATAATTAAATGGCAATCAGTTCTGGGGAAATGGCAATCAGTTTTGGGGAATAAGAGTCTGCAAAAGGCTTAATCCCTCCCTCCCCCCCCCCCCCAAAAAAAAAAGCAGCCCATTTAGAAAAAAAAAGTTTATTGAAGAATATCTCAGATTGTATAATCACTAACGATTACATGTAGGCGCTATCCAGTGTCATCAATTACAATCAAGAGTTCTAATACAAATAAATCCTGATTAAGTTAAATGGACTATGCTAGAATTATTATCACACTGTAACTATGCACAGCCTATTTCCAATGCGCCTCATGAGATCGAACATTAGTTTTTAAAAAAAATTAACGGTATTAATTCTATAATAAATATTTACACGCTAAATTTGGCTAGTTTCATTTTTTTTTTTCAAAAATTCAATAATTATTTTTTATTGTTTGTGAAAATAATTTATATTTGAACAAATAAATATGTAATATTCCCCGTTTCTAAATAGAACCAAAACATTTCTCATATCAACATACAAACAAAGAATCTCTTAGTGAAATATATTTGACGTCATGTCAAACTGATTGATATCGCAAAAATAAATTTCTTTTAATTTATTATTTAAAAGAAATAAACTTTCTCGCATGATTATTGCAAAAGGCACTGGTGATTTAATTCTAATTAAAATGGCTTCTTATGTTTTTTAAATAAGCATCAAATTTTGCAGTTTTTTTTAATAATTGAAGTATGTACTTCGAATTCAAATTGTTTGTATTTTGAGATTTTCAAAGTCTTCAAATTTTGATGCGCTGAATTTTTTGACCTGTCACATTTGTCTGTAGCATTTGTAGTAGCTATGAAAGTGGGTGACAGACGGACGGAACGACTATAATGACTTTCCCTTTTTACATTATGAATGCAGTGTGGAAGCTAAAATTACCTTTTCCAACTTGTTTGGATTGAACTCCACATGCCTTATCCTCTCAATTTCGGACTTCTCATCTAAAACCTGCATCTTCACCTCGTTCAGGGTTATCGCATCGGTGGCCTCCGGAAAGAGAAACACGGTACCCACCAGCTTGGCGGTCCTCACCACGTTTGGCTGCTTGGCGCCATCTTCCTGCGGCGGTAAAGGGCTCGTGCTCGGGTGGTTGGCTGATCCACCCGAGCCGTAGCCGCTCTCCGGGCTACTCTCGGGGCACTTGAGAGTGTCCCGTATGGCGGTCAATGGGACTGGTTGCTTCTCTTCTTCCGATCTGGAATAGATATAAGGTACAGTAACCCCTGGCTATAATGCGCCTCGTCACATCGCGCATTCGGATATATTGCGCCTTGTATCATGTCTCTCAATTTTCCCCCAGTTTCTTTCTCAATATGTACTTTCCTTAAAATCGACACATGGTCAAGATAGGCGAGGCTAGGATAGACTATTTTCTGTAGCACACAGTAAAATTACAGACTTCAATTTGGAAGCTTCAAATAGTTCTTACGTTAAAATGGCTGCTAAGAGAGTAGGTTTATCAGTTAAAGTTAAACTGAACGCAATAGATAAAATTATAAAGGGTTCTACCTAAATTTCGGTTACTAATGATTGGGAGTAGTTTTATCTTAATAAGTATAAATAAGCTGATACTTAAAGTAGATTCTGAGAAAAAGGTACCTGCACATTGAAATGATAAGCAAGTGTTTAAAGTAAACGAGGTTTCTTACCTACAAAACATGAATGGATTTTATCTAAAACATTTTTTTTAAAAATAAATACTTCCAGTACTCAAAACTTTTATTGTAAAATGTCATTTAAAAGCTAAGATTTCATATTTTAAAAAAAACACAAAAAACATTAAAATGTCATTTTTGAAATTTTTTGGGGATCTGGTCCCCCTTAAAACAAACAGAAAAAAAATGCCTACTTGCTCTGTCCCCTGCCCGTTAGATATTGTTGTAAAGCTAAGATTTCATATTTTAAGAAACAAAAAAAAACATTGAAATGTCATTTTTGGGGGTCTGGTCCTCCTTAGACAAACAGAAAATATTCCTACTTGCTCTGTCCCCTGCCTGATCTCCAGTTTATAGATCCAGATGCAGACCCGTACCCACTCTCGATAGACCCGTCCGGCCTTCTTCTCAGCTTACAACGGTTGTTGCTGGCCGGGTGTTGTTGGGAATGGGTGGGCAAATCGCTGGGTGAGCGAATGTGGGAGGCCAAGAGAAGAGCTTCGTCCACAATCAAAGTCGCAGCATTCTCAGCGAAGAGTGTGACTTTTGTTTTCAGTTCTGTGAAAAACACGAGTTTGATTGTTAGTAAATATATAGGTTTGGAAAGAACTCTAGTATACACTGTTTGTTGTATATACAGTGTTAGAAATTGGATGAAAAAATTTTAGGAGCAATCTGTGCTACTAACTTTAGAAACTAGGAGCAAATGCATATTATCTGGAAGCACTTTTGAGAAAAATATTTATTGAAAAAATTGCTATTTTTATGTAATTGTGTGTATTTTATGCTGGAGTTTTGGAATACTAGAATCACAGGTTCGAGAAATTTTATTCAGCCATCTTACCGTTTTTTCAAAGAGAGGCAAAAAGGCAAAAGAAAAAGAGACTATCAAAAAAGAAAAGAACGAAAATCCAGCATTGTTAAAAGTTAAATTTTAAATAATTAAATTTAAGCCGAACTGTGCTGAAAATATCTGTGAAGCAGCATGAGAAGTAAAAAAATTTTTTGGTACTTTGTTATAGCTAAAATAGACAAAGTTACTGTTACTTTTTAAAAATCTCACGGCGATACCAGAAAAAAGGTCACTGTTACAAATAACGTGTTACTCCAAGTTTGGAAAGAGCTCTAGTATACACTGTTAGTTGCATTGGCACAATTCTGGATGTTTCTTACAAATGTTTGGATAAGTTACCTTTGGCTTTAATCAATAAGTTATAGAGTTCGCTTTTGTGTCGTCTTTCTTGTCTTAGTGTTTAGTGTTATGATCAATAGTCAGCGTATTTTGAGTTGGCTGGACAGGCTTTAACCCTTTGAGGACCAATATAATTGCCTAAATAAAATTTATATTCTCTTTATATCTCTAAAAGCTTTTATATTTAGGGTTTCTAGAAATATCTTATAGAAGTGGACCCAAAATGTGAAAAAATGTAGCTATGTCAAAATGTTTTGGCAACTTGGCGATAAATCTTAATTTCTCAGCGTAAAAACAGTGTTTTTTAAAGCTACATAGGTTTGTAGGTTACTGTGGCTTTATGAATGATAAATTTTGGCTAAAATAGCTAATGCTTGAAATACCTATAGCTCATAGAAGAAAACACACAATGTGAAAATAAATGTAGCTATACCAAAATGATTTTGCCACTTGGCCACAAATCATAATTTCTCAGTGTAAAACAGTGTATTTTAAAACTACATAGGTTTGTAGGTTACTGTAACTTTATAAATTCAATATTTTTCAGAATTTTTTGTTTACCTCGGACTTGGAAAGGGGAATGGCAGTCTGCGTGTAAGGACTGTGAAGTAGGCAAGAGTCTGATCTCCCCCATGGGAGAAGGAGGGAGAGGAAAGGGGAGGGATGAACACTCCTTGGCTTTGCGACGCTTCATGAAAAGTGGCTCTTTTTCACTCTTCTTCAGCTTTTCTTTGAGGTAGGCAACTTCATGCTGTTGAAAGAGAGACAATTTTTAATACTGTCATAATTGTGAAGAAAAAAACTGAGGATTTCTTAATGGATAATTATATTGAAAAATTATAAATGTACCATTACGTAGGGTTCAGTACCATATTATGCTCTCAAATGAGATTGTAGCAGATTTTTTGTAAAGACGTGTGAAGGTGACCCCTCGAAATATTTGCCAGTTCCCAGCAGAACCACAGTAATGTATCATTATTTTTAGAATATAATTTTAGTTTAAGACAAATCGGTCAACCAAACCTCAACGCCTTGTAATTTTGCTTATTTGTGGCAAAATCAAAGCTAGTGACCATTATTTTTATAGTACAGTTCGCAGCGTAATCTCGAAGTAGTTTCTAGTTCAATGCAGATATGAGCCAATCAAACCTTTAGGTATTTTGTTACTTTGAAGTTTGAAAGATGATAATGGTTGGCCCGCAACATAATGACTTCAGTACTTCAAGGCAAGCTACTTACCTTTGCCTAACTACCTAACACTAATAACTATGCAAAATATATTATATATATATATATATATATATATATATATATATATATATATATATATATATATATATATATATATATATATATATATATATATATATATATATATATATAACAAATGAAAAAAAAGAAGTCTTTAATGATAAAAAATGATTTGGAAACTTAAAAAATAAAAGGCTTAATTTGGTCCGTAATTTTATTTTTTTAACCATTTTCAGTAAGAATGGCAGCAGCCCATGGCCAAGCCCTTTAGTTTAATTGAAGTTAAACATAGTTACTTTTTAAATATTTACAATATCTAGTCTGATTTGATATAACAATATACTCTAATTATATTTAATCATAATCTTACTATAATACTTTAAATAAATACTTTCCATTAATGACTTTACTAAATACAAACATAATATAATATATAAACTATACCTTAATCATATACATTTTAAAATAAGAATCACTATGTGATCATGACTATATCCTTTTGATATCTGTGATATATTACAATTTTTTACAGAAGCTAATGATACTGGATCAAGAATAATTTATATTATATATATATACAAAATATCATAATAAAGTATCTAAAATATATTTTTACTTATAAATATTAATTATAATAATATATAATTATATATACTTTTATACAAATGTATGTATATATGCTAAGGATAATATGATAATTAAGTAAGAATTTACATTGATCATAAATTCCATGATAATGAATGCAAAACAAAAGCATTACCACAAAAATAAATCTATGGTGAAATATTTTTTTTTTTTCATCATTACTACAGATTACTGTTAAATTAATAAGCTCCAAAATTAGATTTTCAATTTATTTACTAAATAAATGATTTTATGCTATAAAATATTAGTGAAATTTATAATATATTTATAACATAACATCAATGAATGATAAAAACAATTTTACTTATACATAACATAGTATATTTATGCAACGTAAATTTATTTCTCTCGGTAGAGTTTACGTCCAACGAGATACAACTTTGTAGGTTTATTACTAAATGAAAAGCATATTTTTACATATGACTGTGATACACTAATCAGTTTACTGCACTTGAATATCCTTGACTAAAGTGTAATTTAATTAACCAAATCAAATTACATATATACATATACATATATCATATACATATATATATATACATATATATATATACATATATATATATACATATATATATATATATATATATATATATATATATATATATATATATATATATATATATATATATATATATATATATATATATATATATATATATATAATTATACATATACATATACATATACATATACATATACATATACATATACATATACATATACATATACATATAATATATATACTATAATATACATATATATACATATATACATATATACATATATACATATATAATATATATCATATATATACATATATATACATATATATACATATATATACATATATATACATATATATATATATATATATATATATATATATATATATATATATTATATATATATATATATATATATATATATATATATATATATATATATATATATATATATATATATATATATATATATACATATATATATACATATATATATACATATATATATACATATATATATACATATATATATACATATACATATATACATACATATATATACATACATACATACATACATATATATTATAGAGGGTTGCTTTTACATGGGATAACCGAATGCCGAATGTTTGTAACTTAAAAAATAAACAGCTAATTGGCCGATTTAGTTTTTTAACAGTCAGTAAGCAATCGGCACCAGCAGCACCATCGGCCAAGCCCCAAGTTTAATTGAAGTTAAACATAGACTTTTTTAAAATTTACAATATCTAGGGTCTGTTTGGATATAACAAATGAACTCTAACCTTAGTTTTAATCCTATCTTCTATAATACTTTAAATAAAACTTCCATTAATGGCTTACTGAAGACAAACATAATAAATATAAACTAACCTCTAAGTCCTCTACTTTTAAAATAAGAAGGTCGACTTTGTGATCCGATTGGACTTTGTCCTTTTGATATGCTGTGATAGTATTTGACAACTTTTCTTTAGCAGAGCTAATGATACCTGGATCAAGAAAATTTCATTTAATACAAAAATATCCATAATAAAGTATCTAAAAAATTTTACTTTAACTGTGTGAATTAATAATAAAATAATTTAAGTATACTTTTATACAAATGTGATGTATATATGCTAAGGAATAAATTGATAATTAAAGGTAAGAAGTTTTCTTGGGATCATAAATTCCCTGATAAGGGAACTGGCAAAACAAAAGCGTTTTAGCCAAAAAATAAATCTATGTTGTGGAAATTGTTTTTTTTTTCATCATTACTGGCAGACTTCCTGTTAAATTAATAAGCTCCAAAATTAGATTTTCAATTGTTGTTCCCTAAAAAATGGCATTTTATGCTATAAAATATTAGTGACAATTTTAAATATTTTAACATAACATCAATGGAATGATAAAACAATTTCTACGGGTTAACAGTAACATGTTATTTTTGGCAACGTAAATTTATTTGCTGCTCGGCTAGAGTTTACGTCCAACGAGATACAACTGTTGTAGGTTTCCAGTCTAGCTGAAATGGGAAAAGCAGTTTTTTCACACTATGGACTGTGATAGCACTAAGTCCAGTTTCGTGCGGACTTGCCAACTCCTTGACTAAAGTGTAATGTTAATTCAACCAAATCCAAATTTAACTAGGTAATAACCATTTTCCGTATTCCAGGTGACAAGAGAAAGTTTAATGTTTCCCCCATCCTAAAATGCGGCACATATAACACAGAAATTCAGAAAGTAGTTAAAATCCAGTATGACCAGGTTAAATCCGGAGAGTTGGCAGGTCTGTTAGTTTTACTTTATGAACGGCCTGAAAATCGGCACAAATATGAGGACGTTTTCGCTGCATAAATTTTTAAATAAATTCTTAATAAATTATTTATTAGTTTAAAACCAGAACTAGGTTGGTTTTTGAAAAGATGATCACAAAATCATTCCCAAGTGAAAAAAATACAAATTAAAATTTATTATTTATGACATTTTAAAATTCATGTGTATTGCTAGAAAAACTATAGTGTATAAAAAACGGAAAACGCTGTGTCTAAAGCTTAGAAGGTTAAGAATCCTGTCTTACTTTGAACGACTGCATGGATGCGCCACAGACGCAGTAAAATGACCAGAACTGCCGCCTCTTTGCCAGCACCCAGTTCAGCGGGGGCGACGAAAAATGTGATATCCAAACCGAACGCCACAAGCACTACAATGGCATCAAACACCTGAAACATTAACACACTGGTTATAAGAGAGACTGTCAGTCCCATGGAGCTAATGCATTAGTTTTGAAATCACAACAATTGCAAAAGAATTGCTTTGCCATGTTATCCCATTTTCACCAGGCATGGGAATTATCATAACATCAATTAAAAACAAAATTGAAAAGAAAATAACATCTGGTTATTTAATTATTAATTGATAAATGTTTTAAATAGTGTCGTCATCTGACGTATATTTTTGGCATTTTAAAACTTCAAAAATATACAATTAAATAACTAGATCACATTTTCGGTTCAAATTCGTTTCAATTCGATGTTATGTTAATTCCAATACCTTGGGAAAATGGGATACATGTATGTCTGTTGCCTGAGGGTATTATGAGAATAAAACCCCTTTGCGTATAAAGCCTTTTGTATCAACCTCGCATCCCTGAAGTGATAAGGATGTAAGAGTCACCCTCAACAGAGAGCCGAAGAGTTCATTGCTATGTCATGCGACACAGTAGAGGGTAGCATTACCGAAGAGTAAATTTCTATCTAATTCTGTAGGCATGGCTCAAACTCGCAACATAAGGCATGCCACTCCAACACTCTACCAACCAGGCTATCCCAGCATTACAGGATTTTTACTTGTATTTGGAAATCAAATTATAAAAGAAATCGAATGTTTGTAGAAGATTTTTAAAAAATCTATTTTAAATGCAATTTAAAATTTTATAAAATTAGGAAAAAAAATTAATTTCTGGTGACGAGTCATTAACTTTCATTCAAAAACAGTAGTTGTAACAAAATACTTTACTATAAAGCGCATTGTTTTCATGTTTGAATTAAAATTAAATTTTGAAAAAATAACTTGCTCTGTTTTGGTACTTTGCACAATGCTTTAAATTAATAAATTTTTTTTAAAAAATTCTGAAGTTATTTTTTATGAACTAGTGCATTATAAGTAATTTTTTTAAGAAGAACTAAGACTATGCTTACTTCTATACCCTGTACAATAAATCTGGTTTTTCCTGTTATTATTCTCAGAAGTACCTATGGGTAAACAAGTACATTAAGTCACTATTATTAATATTGGGAATTTATCGTAATTATTTATTTATTTTCACACTTGAAAGACAGGAAACCGGAACATGCAAATTTCTATATTTAGGAGAAATTATATTGTCGCGAAGATTAGAATAAATACACGGTTTAAACTAACAATCTAATTTATTTAGTAGACAACAGAATGCAGAACTGCCCACTAACTGGTGGGACCTAGGTTTTATAGTTACATAGAATATTCTAGAATAATCAAAATAGAATATTAAAGAAAATTCTATAATCATCTTGATTCCAGGCAAATAATTAGTTTCATTTTTAGTTTAAGATTGCCTTATATTACACGAACTGGTTGGGAATCGAACCCGGGCCGCCCGCGTTGTAGGTGAGCATCCTACCACTAGACTATCAATGCATGATGGCAATTCTCCTTTATGCGGCAATACTAAAATGGGTAATTTTAATTTAAAAAAACTAATAAAATGATGAAAACAAAAGTTATTAATGTGTCAGTATTTTACTTAACAAACTACTCAAACAAGGAGGGAGAAAATATATGTAATATTAATCAGAGAGCATGCAACAGACTACTTAGGTTAGTTTTCAACAATTGTTTTAGCGGTATCCTTGTTATAGACTAAATTAAGTCAAAAGTTGATCCAGTGACCTTCTAATCAAATCTAAAAGTTTGACATATTCAAAAAAAATTTAGGTAACTGCATAAGAATATTTCATACACCCCATGAGAGTACTCGTGAGTTAAAACCAATTTTTTTTAATTATAAATTTAAGCAAAGAAAACAACTTAAAGTAAATTTTTCTTTGACCATCACAGAATTAAAATAGATAGAAGTTTCAAAAAGGAAAATATTCTAAGTATTCTAGATTTTAAAATTAAAGAAGGAATTTCTTAAGTTTCTAGGTTTTATTAAAACTTAAATTTTAAGAAATTTTTCCCGTTAGTTGTTATAGCTCTGTAACGAGGTACAATAATTGTGCCATTCAAAATTATTAAGTTGCATTTTTATAATAAATTTAATATTATATATATATATATATATATATATATATATATATATATATATATATATATTATATATATATATATATATATATATATATATATATATATATATATATATATATATATATATATATATATATATATATATATATATATATATATATATATATATATGTGAGGTATATAAGAACAGAGCATTTTTTAGTTATTTCAAGGCCTTGAAAAACCTAGCCTTGGAATATTTTTTTAGAACGCCTCTGAATACAGGAAAAAATAACTACTTCAACAAAGAAAAGAACTCATATTCCTCTGAAACTATATTTTCTCAGAATTTCTTCATATTAGTATTCCAGGTTTTCAGGGACATTTTAAATTTACGAAAAGATCTCCCTGTTTCAGGATTAGTAAATACCAGGGATTAGAGTAACATGTAACAGTTATGACTTATGACTTGAGTGGGGTGGCCCGTCAGGGCCAAGCACCGCGACCACTGGTCTATTGTACTAACCCCATCGTTTAACCTTGAAACAGGCCGATTGCTGAAATGAACTTCAGAATATCCCTGATTGATAAGTTATCAACCTCCCAGGCATCGATACAATGGTACCAAAGATACTCAAATTTTTCTGCAGAGTAGTTGTCACATTCGCAGAGAACGTGAAACGAACTTTCCTCAACCTGTTGACAAGCCCTACAGAGAGGGTAATCTTTCACACCCAACTTGTAACAGTTACTTTTTTAGGTTAAACGCCAAGTAATGCTGTTAGATTTTTCAGAAAGTAACTGTAACTTAGGGACTTTTAATGGCAACAAAGTAACGAAAAAATGTTTTACACTTTCGTTACTTCTCACGCCACTCTTCACAGATATTTTGGGCAGTTTAGCGTTTGACTTAAATTTAATTATTTGAAATTTAACTTTTAACAACGTTTAATTTTCATTCTTAACAATTTTTTTTCGATTGTCCCTTTCCTTAATTAATATTATTAAAGAGAACAAATTTCTTTGGAAAATGGTAAGAAGTTAAATTTAAATTTTCCTTATAACTTGAAATTTCTAAAAGTAGTTCTGAGTTACTTTTCATATTAAGCAACAGAAAATTTAACAGAGTTACTTTTTCCATTAAATAACAGGATCTGAAATGGAATTACTTTTTAAAATTAACATTCCAATCCCTGTTAAACACCCTGTAATAAATTATGAAATTTTATTAGGTATTACCTCAATAATAAATATAGTTAATAGGGTAACACTGAATATAGAGAAGCCTTCTTGTGCCTTCAATATTCTGGGACTAACTGTCTCTTTTGGCACAACAGTGGCATTTTGAGAACAGTTGACTTCCTTAGGCTTCCATTCAGGATCTGGGGAGAAAAAAAAAACAAGAGAATATTAGTTTTTATTAGCGTTTTTCACATTTAGCCCCAAAAGTATTCAATAAACTACCTATAGTATCCCTTCTTTATACAGGTTTAAAAATTATTTATTTAAATTTATTTTGTCAATAGACAATATTGATGTATTTTTTAATTTATAGAAGCGGACTGTTTTTTTTTTGTTCCAGAATTTTAGGCATTTGTTTGGATTATATAGCATTATCATTGCCACATTTTTTCTTTTTTTGTACATTTATGTATTTAAATTTATTATTTTTTGTGGTTTTTTTTAACTTATAATGTGTCTTATTAATTATAATTATGATTATTTAGTCATATATACAGGTTTTTTTAACCCCCTTGTGAAGAACAAAAATTATTCTGTAATGTTTGTTTATAACTAAATTAAAATCACTAACAAGACAGACATAGCAATAATTGATTGCCTCTTTGCTCGAGAGGTACACATAGGTGGACCTTTGTAGAATTCACTTTACAATTTAATTTTAAAAAAATTCTAATTCTAACTTTTCTGTAATAAACTAGAATTTTCAAGCTTTCCAATTATACCGATACCAAAGCAGCTGATTTATTATTTGCATTTAAAAAAAAAAAAGGTGAGCAAGAAAGTCAAGCAGATTTTAAAGGTCATGCAAAAAAGTTTTTACAACAACAAATTAATGAAACATTTTGCATGAAAATAAATGTCAGAATAGATTATTAAGGGGGAATGGGCGCGCTGGACGGCGGGTCTCCAAAGCAAAGTGCTTCAGTGTTAATCCAATAAAGAAAAAAATATTTTCTTTGCCACATTTCTCCGGCTGTATTGAATATTTTTACAAACGGATTTTTTTATGTGATAAATGTAGCTGACTTACAGGTCCCGACAATCCCACTTTCTGAAATTGGTACGAATATTCTTTTTAATATTCAATAAATAATTTTACACAAAATATTAGAAGCAATTTCCAAAAGTGGGATTATAGAGACCTGTAAGTTATGTACATTTATCATTTAAAAAAACCGTTTGTAAAAATATTCAATACAGACGGAGAAATGTGGCAAAGAAAATATTTTTTTCCTATTGGATTAACACTGAGGCACTTTAGTTTGGAGACCCGTGGTCCAGGGCGCCCATTCCCCCTTGATTGCAAAAGAACGAGAGTCTTTCAATTTATTTAGAGCATAGCAAAAATGGGTATTTTTAACACCCCAAACCTCAAATTCCCCCAAATGGACTGGCCTCATATCAAATGATAATTGTTAATTTTTTCAAAATTTCTTGCAAAACATACTTTTCAGCACATGATTATTTGAAAAATATGTTTATATTATATAATGAATATATGCATAGGATTTTTTTCAGGAGTGAAGAGGTTAATGATTAGTTAAGTTTTAAATAATTAATTTAAAAAAAAATATTAAAAAATTAATAATTAATATTAAAAAATTAAGTAACAATTACTAAAAGTGTTTTTTTTTTCCAACAGGGCTGCTTCATTAAAGGCTAAGCCTTGCCCTTCGCAGACTTGGCATAGAGCCATTTTTCTGTGGCACCATCTAGGTGACTCTCGCTACTAATTTTGACGCTCAGATTACAATGAATTTGAGCTCTCTGTGGATGTTAAAGTATGTCAAGATTTAATTTTGTCAAAAGAACCAAAGCCAAATGGGTACCCAAAGGATCTTTTACATGCCACATGACATGCACATGCCCACGGTTTTCCTATCCAGAAAATCTGACGACTCATTTGGGGCTCGATCCCGCAAACTTTGGCTAATAAGGCGGACACGTAATACCTCTCAGCCACTAAAAATGTATGCCAATATATATTTTATTTATTCACTAATCGACAGAAATACATTTATAATAACAACTACATGCAAAAAATAGGTAGTTACCTTGTATGACATTTAACTGTATGAGCATCTCAGATAAAACCACGACCCCTTCAGCACACACCAAAATAACAATGACGACATTGCACACTCGACTATTCAGGACAGACCAAATTTTTTCGCATAATCTGAAAAAAATCCAGAATAATCAAAGTTTTGCTTCAGTTATTCCCTTATAATGTTTCTTTGGTTATGTGACGACTACTCGTTTTTGAAACTAACTCTAGTACATATTAAAAGCTAATCAAATTTTTAATTAAACTCATTAATTGATGAATTTGCCAAATTAAAGTTTGAAGAATAAAATTGTAATATAAATAATTTAAAAATGATTTTTCATAATTGATTTCATTTATGAATCAAATTGATGATATGGATAACATTTTTAACAATTGTACTACAATCTAAATAACTAATTTTTAAAAAAAAATTTAATAAAAAAATGTCTGCTTTGACCTAACATTTATTAATTTTATTTATTAATGTAGAGATTTTTAGTGGAGTATATTTTCTAAAAGTATTTGTAGCACTATGTAAAAAGGATTAAAAATAAAAGAAAGGCATTTTTAAGACTTGTGTCGATGGAAAAAAATTTAGCACATGGTCGTGAAATAGCATTAAACAATAACAAAATTGATTGCATTTTAAACTTCAATACGTAATTAAAAAATGGTTGCAAGGAAACTTTTATCAAAAATACTGTGGAGGTCAAATATCTGCACAATTTGGTAGAAGAAACTGTGTGGTTTTCAGGATTTTGCAGATTTAAGGTCACAACAATATAATCATTAGAATTGATTTTTAAAAAAATACAATGCATACTAAATATATATTGTACTTACTACCTTTTTAATAAAATTTACAAACAGAAAATAGTACAAATAAACATATTTACATAAATTAAATTCCTCAATTTTTTCCTTTTAGTCTAGAAGTTAGTGCAGTTGTGCAAATAAAAATTTCTAATAACATTTCATTATTTTCTTAACAGTTTAACCCTGGATATTTTGTTACAAATTTCGAGCTATTCTCTACAGTTATTTACACAATTTAAAATGAGCTACAGGGTTTTTGTGATTAAAATTTTGGTTTCATTTCAACGTTAAGAAATTTACGCAAACTTGACGATCCAATCATTAGTTAATTCTAGCTATTTACTATTTATGTACATTTTTATTAAACTTGCTATGCTAGTTTTTTCATGTAAAGGTAGAAATATTTTTTTAAAAATATATTAATTTGAAGTATAGAGACACTCAAGTTTAAAGTACCTAGTTTAAATATTTCAATCAATAATATTTTAGTATTTTTCATTTTTTTATTTTAAATTAAATGACAATCTTGTGACAGAAAGTGAATTACTTTTGGGTTTCGTCTAATTCTGGTGTTGATGTGCCTCCACTGAATCCCCAAATGACAGAATCAGTATTTCTCATTAGTTCTTCTTTGCTGGAAGAGATAATGTACTTATTGGGAAAGAACAGAGAGTGGAGTAACATGTTACTTGTAATGCTGTTACTTATAACAGTTACTTTTCATATTGAATTACAGACGAACCTTGTTAACATTACCTCGAAGGGAACGCTGAAACATTTCGGGTTAACCAAATTTCATGTTACAATTTCCAAATTTATCAACCAAAAGTATCTCAAAATACTGCAAAATACTACTTTTACTTTAGCAGATGCTGCTATTGACCTACCCATTTCAACCAACCATGCCAGACTTCAATTCGCAGCTCTGAGAAACGGTTAATGTCAATGCTAATAATTTAATCATCTCTATTATTACTTCAACTTACACTGTCCAGCTATGGCACACCTCTATTTACAACCCTTCTAAACAGTCATTAGCAACTCATTTAGTTTAGTATGAGTTTATTCTATTTATGCTCGTTTCCTTTTTTAGGGGGGGGGGGGATTCAAATTGTATTTTTCTTATGATTTGAAAACAATATTAATTTCGAAGTAATATGAATGTGAAAATTCAACAGTGAAAATAACATTTGAAAAAGAACCTCAATGATAAGATTCGCCTAAAAATAACATTCACACACACAAAAAATTATGAATAACATAAAAGCTATAATATACAAACTTACAAAGATTTATAATAAAAAGTTAAATTGTCAATTTTGAAACAAATATGACAAAAGAAGGGTTTATATAAACAAATGCAACATTTTATGATTAAAAACAAGTTTTGAAATTTCTTATTATCCATTGTAAAACGACTCTGTCCCTCGTATTGAAAATTAAACTCAAAAATTATTTTTAAAAAATAAATAGTTATTACGTTCTGGTCTTCATCACCGGTACAAACGATTAATCAATTACAAACCAGACAGCAAAGAAAAGCAGTCACCTATACATTGTCAAAACAATTCGTCACTGTCACTAAAACCGAAAGAATTTTCAATATCATACCTGTATTTGATTTTTCAATGACTATACATCAAATACACCGCAATTTCCTTCTTAAAAATACTCGGAATTTGATAATAATCGCATTCCATTTCCTTCAACGACTACCGATTCCGAAACTGTCATTGACAAACACAAAATAAAAGTAGAATAACAAAATTGAACGTTCAGCTAGTAAGTGAAACAAAATGCACAGGAATTGTGGATATCCGCGCGTGTAAAAAATGACGTCGCGAAAGGGTTTTACAAGCGGTATTTACAATAAATGACTTACCTTACAGACGGAGCCATGTTTATTAGCGGACATCTGTGATGGTAGTCTGTAGGGTTGCCGCAATAGAGATTCGAAAAGCTCCGGGGAATTTCTCTCACCTGGAATGCGCCAAAGCGTTCGATCAATCTGATTGGCGATACAATTTGAGTTCATGCTAATGCGTATGTATATAAGGTTCAGATTTAGTTTAGTTCAGTAGTTAGAATTATCGTCGCACTAGAGCTACAGGAGACGGGCGTCGTAATTAAGAACCACAGTCAAGTGATGTATAAGGTTCAGATATATTTGAATAATGTTGTATACGCGAAATTGCACTAAACCTAAATAAATATACATTTTACAAAGACGGATCCGGGAATTGGTTGGATGGAGAGGGGGGGGGCTAAGCTATATTTTTAACCATTTTACCTGACCGAGCTAATTAAATATCCATGAAAATAATTAAAATTTATTTTTTGTATCAAATCATAATATATATATACAAAAATCATCCATTTGATTAAAATCCCTTCATTAAACATGTATTCATTTTGAAGTTTAATTTATCTTATATCTAGTGCAAGGTAATTTCCCTTTCAAATACATTTTTGATAATATATGTGCCACATAGAGGAATGTTGTAATTACGTGATTTTTATAGCTTTTAGCCATAGAGATTATGAAACATGAATCAAACGACATAGCCTTGTAATATTAAAAGGGTCTTTTTGTGATAAATAAACGAACAATACACAATAACATTCCTGTTTATCTGCAAATTATCCTAAAAATCCCCTTTTAAAAAAAAGTTTACGAAATTTGCTTCTTTTAGTATAATTTTAATTTAGGAATTCTATTGTTAGATTTTTTTAAATAGTTAACAAAATATCAGCAGAATAGGAAAAATTTGATAAAACCTCAAATATTTTTTTTTAAATTAATACTTTTCCTTTCTTGAACATAGTTTTGTTTATTTATTTCTTAATAAATTTATTATGTAATGAAATGTTTTTTTTTATTTAATTAACACTTTATTTAACTAACTAAAATAACGTCTTATATTGATTTTATAAATATTATTATGTATACATTATTTTAAAATATTACTCAAGAAACATTTTATGCATATTTTACATTTGTTTATTCATTTGTGCAGTTTTACAATGAATAAATTTTATTTGTTTTAATAAAATAACTACGACGAAGTTAGTTATTGTCCATTTTAATTTAATTTTTTTTTAATTTATTTTTATTTTATCAATTTAATTTTTATTTGTTTGAATTAAGTGACTGCAACGAAGTTAGTTTTATTGTCTAGTGTACATTTTTTTAAAAATTATTTTATTTTCTTATTTATTTAAAAATCCAATCCAAGTGCAAATGATCTTGGAAATCTTGTTTTATTAAAATGATATTTACGGGAAAAAAATAAGCGATAACTACTCTATTCTAGCAACCCCATCTGCGATCGCGCGCAGGCACTTGTTAAGAATGAATATCATCCTACGCATCTACCCGCTCCTGATCAATGAAAGTGTCCCATGAATGGACGAATCAACTATTATCTTCTCCCGTTTTGTTTTTCCTGGATTATATTCCCGTTTCTTCTCCCATTTTTTTTATTCTGCTCAGAAATACGCTGCAGATATTCTTGGGTTCCCATTCATCTCAGGATTGTGTGGGTGGTGTTGCCGTTTTGCGCGGAATAAATTATTCCGTTACGATATAGTGACAGAGTTTCGAAGGGGGTTCATATGTGTTATATTGATCCGATTCAAGATTAAAAAATTAATCGTGTTTCGGTTGAGGGATTAGTTTATGTTTTTAGGAGGGGTGGTGCGAAGATTTTTTTTACATAGATTTTGAATGTATTGATTAGTTTTTATTCCTAAAAAACAAGAGGATTTATTAAATATTCATTTAAAAATTAACGAAACAAAAAATATTATAACGTAAGGCGTAAGGTAATATTATATTTAGTAAATACGTAGGGGGAACTAAGAACATTTGACCCATTATACGTGACCCAATGCCTTTTTCTCAGCATTAGATAAGTTTTATGAGTTAGAAGTGATCACTTCTTTCTTTCTATTTGATCAATATCAACTTGGGATGTATTATTATCCATTCAGGGATGTATTATCCATCAATATCAGCTGACCACAAGGTGAAAAAACCTAACTGAATCATTGCGTATGTGTTTAGCTGTATGAAGAAATACGTTTTCATGCACTGAAAGTAAATTTTTCGCGTCATAAGATTTTTCGGTCTACTTTTTTTGGTTTAAAATAAAGATTTTTTTCAATTAGTTACTTGTTTTGTCCATGCTATTAGCTACAATTACGTGCATAATAGTGCTAATGTAATTATATTCGCAAATGTCTTTGTTTTGGAGTTAATCAAAAAAAGGGCAACTAGGATACTTGACCTAAACCAATTACGGATACGTGACCCAAGTAAACAACACAAAATTAGACTGAAGTAGACCAAGTAAATTTTTAAAAAAAATTACGTTCTTCCAAAAAATGACTGGGTTCTTCTGGGAGTACAAGGTTTGTTGGCAAAGTACAAGGGATTTTTTTTAACGTGCTTACAATTCAGTATGCTGAAAGAATCGATGGAAAATGTTTTAAATGGCCTGAAATGGATAATACATCCCAAGTAGATATTGATCAATTAGAAGATTCTTCAACCACCTGTGTTTTCTCTGCAAAATAAAAGTATCCCCAGTTTTATATTTAGACAAGATTTTACGTTTAAATTTGATAGGTTCGTTAATATAAGCTTAATTTATGTGATAAAAATAAGAAGTAATAATTTTGTCTTAAAAAACTATAAAATCTGTTTAACATGACCCAAAACTAAAGTTTTAAACAATTTATATTTTACTAATATTGCAGTTAATACTTCATAAAATACTAATATATATTGTGTAATACTTATTTAAATATAAATTGACTGCATTGGCCCATCCATAAATAGTGTTTTTTAAAAGTTACAAAGCCAAAAACTACAAGTTGGGTCATGTGTGTGTGTGTGTCCCTGGTTCCCCCTATTAATTTTCGAGTTATTTCCGTGTGCTATTTTTTTGGTTTTTTATAAAACTTTTTTTTATAATATTTTTTTCTAGTAATATGTTTTCTTTATTAAAAAAAAACTTTAAACTGAGAATAAAATTTAACCCAAAAATTTACAAAAATAAAAGTATTGTGTTTTTTTTCAAGACATAAAGCTAAGAGTTTGAGAAATTAAAATGAAACGCAAATACTTTTTTTTAAAAAAATAATTGTAATTTTAATGTAGGCCTTGATCATAACGGTTACAAAACCTAGACTTATAAGGTCCATTACATTTGGGAAGGGCACCCCGAAATTTACTGTGAACCTATACATTTGCTTCACATCACATCTCGCAATTTTGTATGAATTTGTGACAAACATAGTTTAAATTATTGATATTTTTGACATTTCTGTTACAATAAGCACCATAAATTACTTGTATTATTATATTTGATGATTGACTTTAATTTTAAAAGTCATATTTTTACAGTATACCTAGATTTTGTAAGAATATCACTCCAAAAAAAAGGCCCCAAAAAGTATCTGGACTTTGGTACGAACTTGTCACGCCCTAGACAAATGAAGCTAGTGCAGCGGTTCCCAACCTGGGGGCGATCGCCCCCAAGTGGGCGATTTGTGTTATCAAGGGGGCAAAAAATACTTGAGGGGCGATCAGGGGGCGATGAGTTATCAAAGGGGGGGGGGGGGGGATTAAAATAATGTTGTACCTTTTTACAGTAAAACCATTCTCCACAACCATAACCAAACCAGCCAATTTTTACTTTAAACTCTCTTAAATTTTCTAGAAACCAGTAAAAATAGCTTAGTTAATTATTTCACTTTTGTTCTTTAAAAATATGTGTTTTATGTTTTTTCTATTTTATTTAAAAGTGACCAGATAAAGCTTCTTTGGTTGTTTTTATAAACGGTAGTAAGTGTTATAAAACTGTTTTATAGTTACACTTTAACTGAAATTAGGATTAGACATAACATGAAAATAAAAAGGGAGCGATGGATGTTAATCAACCTAAAATACGAGGCTATGGTCCAGAAAATTTTGGGAACCACTGCATGTCTTAGTGGTAGAACGTGCTAAGTAACATTTTTGAAAAAAATATAGATTTTTGTGTCAATGAACATATTACTAACTTCTGTAATGATGAAAAGTGTCCGTTTTTTCATAAACTTTATGTGAAGTACATTTTTTACGCGCGGTTTGCAAGTACCGTTTTCAACAGATCTGAGTGCCAACTTATAACTTTAAAACTCATTTTCTCGTTTCCACCTTTCTATCACTTAGCACGTTCTTCAACTAAGCTCTTCAAATGTTTAAAATTCTATAAAACGACCGTATTTGTCGTGAAGTCAAAAATAAGAAACTGTGCAAATTATGCCTCTGGTTATGAAGGACATTTTTCGATTTTTTTTATTTCACTAGGGGCTTATTTCACTAGGTTAAAGAACTGTTCTTTTTAAAAGAACAGAGCAGAGAGCAAGTGTTCTTTAAAAAGAACGTAATAAAATCACGCATTTCTGATCTTTTTTCCCGTGGTGTCTATGCAGAAAATAACTAAGTTTTCGTTTTTGGCTGACTTATTTTAATTTTTAATTAAAAAACTATTTGGAAATTTGAAAAAAAAAAAGCATCGAGGTATAAGGGAGACACACCTTCCAGAAAAGAATGGAATTTTTTTAATCTAGAGAGAAACGTGCACAATGACTACTCTATACAAATGATATACATAATACCTTTTATTTAAAAAAAAATAATATAAAAACTTTTATTCTAAGATTATTCTTAAAATTTTTATTTAAAGTAAATACCGCCGTTACCCACCGGTAATTAAGAAAAATGCTTCATAATGATTTTATTTTCTCTTATTATAACTATTTATCTCAAGTAATATTGCATAGATTAGAAAAGTTTGACAGATGGTTTTTTTTAATCTTTCTCTCAATTAAAAAAACACCCCTTTTCAGTAATGATGGTTCAGTTAAAAAAAAATAACGTTATTTCGATCGCAACTAATATTCTACCCTTACAGTTTAGGTTATAAAAGCTAAACTTTAAAAAATAAAAAGACCTTTATTCTTAAACTTTATATCGCTTCCCTCCATCCCATCTTCAATAGTTAAATAAATCTCAATTTTATTTTTTCTGGTATGTATTTATTCGTAGTTTTTAATTGTAAAAGAAAAATATACACAATTATTTTTTCCACTAAAAAAAAGTAAAGATTGGCCGTTCCTACCCGTCTGCCATACTTTACTGTCACATTCCCTTTAATTTGATCCTAATTCTGGTTATTTATTGAAAATTTAAATTACATCAATTAATTCAGACAAAAATTCGACAAAAATAACGAAAAAAGTAGAAAATATATCCCCAAATGTTAACGATTTGTACAACTTCAAAAATCTAAATTCCATTGCATATAACGGTGAAAGTAAAACAGAATTCTTCTTGTCGAACACGAACAAACAATATGCATTCTTGTCAGGCTACTCGAGTATTTTGTACCCAAGAAAACCCGGTCACAAGCAGACGATTTTCAAAAAAAGAATAGGTGATCCGAAACGACAACGGCAACCGTAACGGAGGACGAGCGCTTCTTTCGATATCGTCTGCCAAGATGAGATTTGCGTTATTTTTCAAGAGTCGTTTGAACTACTTTGTAATTCTTTTTTTTATATACCTTTTTAATCCATAAAAAATAATGAGGATAGGATGGAAACTAATTGGTGCTAAACGGAACTAAAACAGTAAACATAGTTTTTAATTTAAAGTAATCCTTAATGGAGCTTTAACTCTAGATATTGAAATAGTTAAAAATTCAAACTTAATACCATTAAAAAGTTTATTGTAGCAGTAGCAGTGATAATCAAAAACTTCAATTTCTCGATGCATTTTATAATCTCTTCAAATATATATACATTTTTTAATCAAATACAATTTTAATATTACAATAGAGACCTTTTCGAGTAGAATGCTTTTAAATTGCTAAGTTATTGAAGGTTTGGAACGGTTCACTATTAGAATAACTGGATTTGTGCTCAACTAACATATACAGATTTGTGACGAAAATTTTCGGAAAGGAAATCGGCTTTCATCAAGGTCATATTCCAGTGAAGGCACAGTGGAAAACTATTGGCCTAGAGGGTAATAAATTGATCCTAAATTGCCTAGGATTGTGAAAGGGAAGCTTTTACCAAAAGTTTTTATTACTTGAAAAACAAACCGAATAACGAACCTAACCAAACGAACCTAATCTCTATGGTTACACCATCATCTTTTTTTAAATGAAATTTATTGTTTTTTAGACGAAACTGCAATTTTAATGGTTTTCATAAAAATTCAATATTTACTTTTTGAATAAATTACCACCTTTTCAAAATTTGCTGCTTAGCCTATAAACAAATAAAGCCCTACAATTTGAGATTGGGTGACTCAATACACTATAACAGGTGACAAAACCAAATTAATATTCCTCCGAGAACAATCCTTAACTCAGCCGCGTCCCGTTTCGCAACGAGTCGAGCGTAGTCGAAACCGAGAGTCATGCTTTTGTGTTTCGAATTCGTTCTTGACTTTCTTTTCGCGAAACTGCCCGGAAGCTCCGCAGAGTGGTGAAACGGTTTATTGTATATCGTCTGAAAGGAATGTTTTTTTTTTATTCGATTGTTATTGGTGTCCCAGGAAGCGAGTTACTTTCACACGTGGAATTCTGTTCTTTTGTTCGTATCGAATGCATTTTTTTTTGTTATTTGGTCAAAACAAATCCTTCATATCTCGATCTCGGTAGCACCGAGATCTCGGTGCGTGTTTATACACTTTTTAAAACTATATCCATGAAATCTATTAAAAAAGACACTAAAAGACGACTTTGTTATTTCTCCGGCTGTATTGAATATTTTTACAAACGTTTTTTCTTTAAATAATAAATGTAGATAACTTACAGGTCTCTATTTTCCCACTTTTTGAAATTGCTTCGAATATTTTGTGTAAAATTATTTATTGAAAATTAAAAAAAAATATTCCAACCAATTTCAAAAAGTGGGAAGGTCGGAACCTGTAAGTCAGCTACATTTATCACATAAAAAATCCGCTTGTAAAAGTATTCAATACAGCCGGAGAAATGTAGCAGAGAAAATATTTTTTTGTCCATAGGATTAACACTGATGCACTTTACTTTGGGGACCCCCGGTCCAGCGCGCCCATTCCCCCTTAAGCATGTGTTTCAAAACCATTTTAAATAAATTAATTAATTGCTAAGTTTGTTATTTTAACAATCTTTTCCTCCAAAAAAGTCCCTCAGAAAAACAATAATTGTAATTGAAGCTTTAAAAGCACACAGAAAAAACACACGTTTTTCTTGAACAATTTATTTGTATCTCACTTCAGGTGACACGATATAATTTTTATAAATTTCTTATTATTTCACATAATGGTTTAAATAAGTCGTTATTATTACATTTGGTAAAACGTCTTTTTTTCTAATTCTTTACGTCAGTGAATCTTTTAAGAATTTTTCACTGGGCGACATTGCATGTAAAAAGGTTTTTCTTTTTTTTTTGGGAAGGGGGGGGGGGGGGGGGGAACGTTGCGTAGTAGGAAAAGGGGGTCGTCATTTCAAGATAATCCCCTTGTGCAACTTGAAAATTTCATTGATTGCGAAAAAAATCTTTTATGATTTGTAATCAACTAATTTGGTAAAATAGAAATTGAAATGAAAAAAATTGAAATGCGTAACTATCTATTTTGCAATATCCTCTGCATAATCTTGAATAATACTTCTATTACATATATTTTCTTAAAAATAAACATAAAACAAAGAAATAAACATAAAAACAGTCTTTTACTATTTTACCCAATATTATCTAAATAATCCCGAATAATATTTCTACAATATATTTTCTTGAAGAATAATACTCCTTAAAAAAAAGTAGACAATAACAAAACTTAGGAGGGAAATAGTTTGTATAAATGAGAGAAAAAAAAATGTCTATACAGTAACTCAATACTTATTACATAAAATTCTATTTTAAAATATACTCTAAAGTCTAAATACATGAATAGTACTCCTATAACTTATATATTTTCTTGAGGAATGATTGCAAATTTTTCTTGAGGACCCCTAAAAAAACTCATTAAATTCAGTTATATACAAAAATATTATATGCAGTTTTCTTCTGCAAAAAACTTTTTGATGAAGTCCCTGTCACGATATAATTTTTGCGTCATAATTCATTTGTAAAATTATGCAACAAAATTGATTTTTTCAAATCTACGGATGATGTACTTATATACAGTAGATGGCATTAGTGAATCTACAGAAGTGTAATGTTTAGTTTTTACATAAAGATTACTTTTTAAAAATATCTATATTTTGATGTTGCAATAATAACAGATGTAAATGAAGTGCAATATAACTATCTTACTAACAATATTTTTTCCAAAAGAAATATGTTTATAAAAAAGGGTGGTTATTTAAGTAACCAATAAATAAAATTTCTTTTAAATTGCCTAAACTAAGATTTTTTGTTAATTTAGCGGAACAATACATGTTCAGATTTAAGGCATTGATCTCTGAAAATGTTGATTACGTATTATTTATAAATTAATATTTTTTAATATTTCGTTACTTATGAGTTAATACATTAACACTGATTGATTTAAATAACATTTGTATGTTTGGTTTTTACATCGAAGAGTTAAAAATAGTTAAAGTACGAAACTAGGGTCATTTTTTATTTTTTTTAAAGTATTATTTCCCCATATTTGTTTTTTAAGCATATAAAATAGTTCCAAAAAGAACTAATTGGTCTTATGATACCTGTCGTTACAAACTCTAAATCAGCTCAGTCGTAGATTTATGAGCATTTGAAACAATCCGACCCTAGGTACACATATCGTCCCTATATTTATTTTACAGATTACAATTGACTATGAATTTTTTAAATTATATAAAGGAATAAAAACGAATTCACATGGGAATAAACTATTTGTGGAATAATATCTTAAATAAAATGTTGGGTTTAATTTTTTAACGAATTAAAATATTTGGATGAAATAGGAAGTTAGCGTCGTGAAACACTAAATATTTTTGTAGAAACTACACAGGTCCTAGCAAATAAAAAAAATTAAAATATTAAAAACTAAATCCTTCTTCAAGCTTTATTAATGCATTATAATTGTTACTTAAAACTTAAAATCATATGTAATTTTATCGATAATTTGAAATAAAAATTTTTAAAAATTGACGTATCTCCCCCTTCTTAATCCTCAAACGTTTATGCCACTTTTAAACACCAAAATTAGAAAAAAATACATAGATAAAATAAATACATAAACAGCATAAAAACGTACCTCAAAACAAAAATATCCAACATAAGACGAAAGGCTAAATTTAAGTGAGAATAAGATCAGAGCAAAATTGTGTGTGTTTACTTTAGAAGCCAATGTTGTACAATGACATCTAAGATCTACTGACCACCCACCCTCATCAGTTGGCCATTTCCAAGTTCCCAAGCTATTCGAGTGACTTTTACGATGTTTTCTCAGATCAGAAACTTTTACCAAAGATTGTAACTACGATCCTCTTCCGAGAAAATCCCATTTGCTTTTGTACCAAGCCAATTAAAAAAGCAAGGCAAAAACGGCGATGAAAATACGAAGCTTGTTTACTACAAAATAGGCTCCCACTTTCAGTCTCAGATAAGTTAAACTGATTGGAAAAAGCGAAGACATCAATGTGTGATCCAGAAAAATACTGAGAATCGACACAGGATAATTGCCTGTCTTTTGTCCACCTTCCTAAGTTACCCCGTCATAAAACCATCCCCCAGCTTCTTGTCGCTACAGCGAGTAAAGCCTTATCTTTTAACGCAATAAATTCTCCTCTATCAGGGGGCATGTCCGGGGCCTGTCACATGAACTAAAACCATGAGAGCACCCAGACTGAAAGGGTAGAGGGAAATAAGTTTTGTAGAGGGGGGGGGGGGGGGGGGGGGGGGGGGAACCATCTTGGTTGCTGAAAAGTTTTTGTGTTTAGTCACTCACAGGGTTGTAATGAATGAGCAATATCTGATAAACAACAACTGGCTACAACTTGCCCATTTTTTTTTTTATTTCAAATGCTTTTTTTAAATACAATTTATGATATAACGGATGGGATTTTTGAGAAAATACGGTTTCTTTCAATGTCGCCCAGTGATTTGATTTTCATATTACTAGGCGACATTTTTCTTTCACTGGGCGACATTAGTGTCGCCCAGTCACTATGTTAAAAGATTCTCTGCTTTACGTTGGCTCAATAGCAATATCGAAATAATAACGTAAAGATAGTTAAGAAGGTTTTATGGAAATATGACATAATTAATATTTTTTAAGAAATCATACATTAAACGCATTTAACTATTTACGTAAACACCTTTAATAAAGTATTAAAGAACTTGACACAAAAACAAGAAGATTTATGTAAAAGCTTATTATACTTTTTATTCACATCTTATTCAACATCCCATTCCTAATTTATGTAAGATTACTTGAAATATCGTGAGAAACATTCTGTTAAAAAATAGCTTCGAAATAAATTTCCGAATACCGGTGAATCCACCATCAATGCTTGAGGCATTTCGAACTCGAGTAATGTTTATCTCTATAAGATCTAATTTTACACACCAAATATTGTGTTCGTTACGGTTCGTGGAGCTTAGTGTTTGACTACTAAGAACATGTACAATAGATAATTAGAAGATGAAAGTTAACTTATGTTATAAGTTTTTTTTAAAAAAACACTTATCTGGATGCTAATAATAAGTCGAAAATGCCATTTAAATATATAGTATAGTTATATTAGTTTATTTTTACCTATTGAGCTTAAAATAATATTTGTGTAAAGTTTGAGTTTGTTACTTACCAGAACCTTTTGTGGCTACATTGTACTTACTTTTTTCCACTCAGGATTCCTGAACGTTTATACAAATAAAAGGTAATATAAAGATTTATAATTTGACTCATTTTTCTTAGGAAAGTTATTAAAAAATGTGACATTTTTAACATTTACTATCAAATAAAACCTTACAAGGTATATTGTTATACCTTTTCAAGCGATTATTTACAAGCTCATTAATTTCACTGAGTTTGAAAATGATTGCCGCAAGCATTACATGCATTTTTTATATTAACAAACAAAATATGTTTGAAACATACATGAGATTTGGTTTACATTAAATTTCATACTTACTTGCAAAAAAATAATTTTTTAAAAAAAAATTGACTTAAAAAGTATAAAACATCACTAAATACATTAGAAAAATATTGTATGCGTTATGTTCAAAATAATGCATAAAACTCTGGGAAATTGTTTCTTTTTCAATAATATATTCGTGAATTTAAAAAAATTTCAATCAGTCACTGTTTGTCAATCACTTCTTTTTGGCAATTAACTGTTTTTTTTTAAAACAGTTAATTATCAGAAACGTAACTAATAGGAAATAATCAAAAGCCAGCGTATACAAAGTACAAAAATTGGTGAAATTGAAAAAAAACAGCAACCATTACAACCAATCATTAAAATCTAAAGCATAGTCCTTATTAAATATTCTTAAACGTTTCATGCTGCAATATATTAGTGGCGTACGTTTACATTAGATGTCGCCACCAACTTAATTCTGAACTGCTTTGAATTAACTCTAGTGCAACTCCAATCACCAACCAAATAAAGACGTCATTAACTCTCAACTATTCATTCTTTAACTTCTTAAGATTATTTATATTATAGTTTTTGGCAACAGACACTTTGCTCGGTGTCTGTGTCTGGTTTTCAAGGTGAATTTTATAATTTTACCCAAATTTCTTTGAAAATGTTTGGGCGAATTTTATTTGTAAATAAAGGTGAGAGAAATAAGTTTCTTATACTTTCTATGCACCAAAACTTTATTTCGTCTGGCTCTTAATTTAAGTAATTACCTCCTACATTGGTAAAGCCCTATCCAAAATAAGTTAACCGATGATTCGAAATCCATGTTTATTATTTATTTTAAGTTTTATCACATCTATTCTAACATATTTTGATAAACTATATATTAAGATAAAGAATTAGTCCTACATTTTGATTTATGTACAAAGCTGTTTGACCTATCTATATTTGGAGCAGCTTTGATACTAAATTAGGATTTAGCATTTTATCCTTACCAAATTTATCAATACGCTATAGGACCCTTTTAAAAGCTTCTAAAGTCTTAAACTAATATAATTTGTCGCATATTTTAATGGTTTATTAGAATCTTGTTTATTACAACCTATGTATCAGCTGACCTTTAATTTTCTTAAACAGTGATTTAAGTAAGCATATTACTTAAGGGCAGGGTTAAATCCTAGTTTCGGTATACGGCGACTTTTTCGGAGCATTGGCAACAAAAAAAAGGTGATAAGTAATTTTAATCTGGCAACCTAGTTGTTTGACTTCGCGGTTTCCGAGTAGCATCGTCTAATCATGCGTCGGTATGCTATGTTTTCTCGCCAACAAGTTTGCCGATAATTTAGCCAAGCAGTATCGGAGGATTAAAATTTACCAAGTTTGGTTAAAAAAATTTACTTTTGTAAAAAAAATTGACACATGCTTACTTTGTATTAAACATTTTTTATTATATTCAACAAGTGTATTAAAAATGTATTTTTAGGCATTTCCAATGCAGCAATTGCACGATGTTTCAAAACATCCAGGTAAGATATAATTTTTTTTAATTCAATATTTTTTTACAGCATACATTCAATTCTAAAACAGTCATTAAGTATAAAAAGTTACAACCTTTGTAATAATTTCTAAGTAACTAAAATAAATGTGCATTGTGGGCTGTAGCTCTCAATTCAAGGTTTTCACTCGAAGGTGCTTAAAAAAAAAGCATACACTACTAGTTCTAGAAAAAAGAAAAGTAAAGGAAAATGATTAATATCTTGTATCGATTAAAACTAAATATTTTTAATATAGTAAAGAATGCTGGTTATCTTTTTACAGTTCTTTGTTTTTTCTTTTGCATGAGAAATTTTGATTGTTAACTTTACATAAAATTGCACATTTTAAAAATAAAGTAACTGCTAGAAAAATACTCTAAGGACCATTTGTATAATGAAGAGATGTTTGTAACATGATTATCACCTTAAATGGATTTCGGACCAACAAAAATGGGTCAAAATACAAAAAAGATTTTTTTACCAAAAGTAATGTACAATACTGCTTACCTATTTCTCCACATAATCATCTTGGCGATTAAGGCGTTTGTTATACCTGTAAACAAGCTTTGAAGTACTCTCTTCATAAAATGTAGCCTCCAATGATTGGGAGGGAGTTGTGACGGTTTCGTTTTAAAAAAGTAAATTTGGAAGCTTTACGTGAATTTTTTTCTGTCCTCCAAGCCACTGCTAGTCCATAATTCACTTATGGTGAACCTTTGAGTTTCCCTAAACACTTGGTCAACTCGCTGAACAATACCGTCTGTAGCGACAGACTTGCTTCCTTGGTCCCCTTCTTCATGAACATCAGTATTGTTCAGCGAGTTGACCAAGTGTTTAGGGAATTATTGATAAGCATAGTGGCTTGGATTGTAGCGCTTCCAAGTTGACGGGGAGCTCAAAAAAATGTCACATCTCATTGGCTTTAAATCCTTGGCGGCTACATATTATGAAGAGGGTATTTCAAAGCTTGTTTACAGATATGACAAATGCCTTAATCGTCAAGGTGATTATATGGAGAAATAAGCAGTATTGTACATTACTTTTGGAAAAAAATCTCTTTTGTATGGACCCGTCTTTTTGTTACAGCCCATCGGAGGTTGAAAAAATAACAGCCCTCATATAATGATTGTTTTAATATTAAAATTGCACATACATAACAATTAATCACCAAATTTAACTTTGACAGTGTGTGCCTTTATAGTTCTTCTGATCACAACACAAGCTTTGAAATCACTTTCTTTCCCTACCTCATTTTGAGATTTTCTATGAAACTGTGAGAGCGCTGCGGTTTTTTTTTCTTCTCCACCCTTGTGTTTAGAAAGCAATTGCGATTAACCTCGCAGCAGCCTTAAACATTGTAGGTTTTCGAACAGCAACACATGCTGTTTCTTGGAAAACTTAGGGAATAGGGGAGGAAAGTGTTTTGGAAGCTTGCATTGTAATCAGAAAGAGTATAGTAGGTGTTAAAAATTCATCGAAACCTGTAAACATTCCAATTTCTATTACAGTATTCTACCAGCCACATCCAACACTCCAGTTGCTTTCGACCCCAGCAAAGTTGCTGAATACAAGCAAGAGATTGAAGCATTGCTGAAGCAAGAACTTCCCAAACCCTACGATGGTCCAGAGAGAGACCACGTTAATTTCCCACGACCGACCAGGGGTGAATTGCCTGGAAAAGTTCGCATGGGGTTCTTGCCAGATGAGTGGTTTACGGTATGTGGGTGTATACTTTTATATTTTGATGCTTTGTTAGGCAGTGATCGGTGTTGGAAACAGTGTTCGAAATTGGATACAGAAATCTGGAAGCGACCTGTGCTACTAATTTAAAAAACTAAATGCACATTACTTAAAGCCTTTTTTTAAAAAAAAATATTGAACAAAAAATGCTATTTTTATGTAATTTATCCACTAACTCTGGTAGTTTGTATAAACACATTATTATTTTTTAAATGGCCGTAGTTGCCCATATAGAATTGGTGGAGTTTTTTCAATTTCTTAAAGAGTTTGAGTTCCAAATTTGTTTTCAAGGATAATCTTGTTAATCAAGGATATACAGTTTCCCCCCCCCCCCCCCAAAGTTTCCTTTACAAATTTGTAATAGCCAGGTTTAATGTTTATTGACTAAGTGATGAATGTTGTACTTAACAGAACAATGGAATTTATTTTAATATTATCCCATATGAATACCATCTTGAAATTTGGTACACATGTTGACAAATTATGTAGGAATAACATATATTTTTTTCAAAAAAATTTAAAATTTCGTTTTTCAAGTTTTCAAATTTAAAAAATAAATTGTTTTGTGAAAATTTAACAATGTTATATATATGTTCATGTTGCATATCATTTTAAAGCCCTTAACAACAGCTTTAAAATGACACATAAGATAACTTTCTAGCATGATTAGTTTGTCTATTATTAACAAATTTGTGCCTGACAGTCAATGCAAATTTGTAGTTTTTACGATTTTCTTAATTTCTGTTTAAAAAAATGACCCAGTCAAAAAATTTTAAATGTTGGATTTTTCATATACTCCATTAGTACAAACAATATACCAAAAATTATTGAAATCCAAAGAGGTACGGTACAGGTCCAGACCATTGGTTGATTTCATACCCTTAGGAAAAGCTTTTTATTGAGTATGCTTCATGCCATTCCCTCACAAGTTTTTGTTAGTGAAATACTTATTTATCCTGAAAACCAGGAGACGTTCCAATAGCATATTTTTAGTAAAATATGTTATATGAGTGCTTTTGAACGTTTCCTAACATATTTTCTGAATAAATAAGTTTTACATGTATAATAACTGAACATTGCTTTTAAAGCTTACTTTTAGCTTTTATACGATTTGTCTTAATAAATAGTGTCTTTATAACTTGATGTACTGTATTAAAAGCATCTTTATATTTCGTTTGTAGTTCTTCTACAAGAAAACCGGTGTGACTGGGCCGTATGTCTTCGGTACTGGCCTCATCACATTCCTGCTCTCGAAAGAGTGGTACGTTATAGAGGAGGAATTCTCCACCGGATGTGCCCTGTTTTTCCTTATCTACATGGCTGTGAAGAAGCTGGGACCAGCCACCAGGAAGTATCTAGAAGCTCAACAGCAGGCGAGTAGCAAAGATTTGTTTTTTAGTTTGCTTTCCTATTTGAAGAGTACAGGGGAAAAACCGCTTAATTTCGTAGAAAACTTTCCTCATCAGGCATCTTTGGCGATGATAGCGAGTAATCGCCTAAACTGATGTTAGGGAACCAGTTTCTCACTTTCTTGTGCATCTTCTCTCACTGCAACCCTGAAATTCAGTTCCGCATTTTATTCAAAAGACTGTTCATCATCATGTTAAGCTTTAAAAATAAAGTACGATTGATTGAAAATCAAAATTTTTTTCTAAAACAATTAAGAGAAATTTTAAGATTCGCAAATTAATTGAAAAGTCCTAAACCACGACTATTCTACCTAACGAGATTCATGCGATGCACGATTACGACGCTTGGACCAAGCGAAGAAGAAAGAGAGAAACCGGTTTCCTGCCGCCAATGTCCGCCAAACAGACACAATTACGGTACGACTCCTAATAAATCAAGCGTTTCTTCCCCTGTACTCTTCATTTTTTTTTAACTTGAAAAAAATTATAATAAATGGAAAGTAGACATTGACTTGTTAAAGATTTTCATCTGTCTGTACCCTTTTCCAAATTTTGTTCTAATTGTCCGATTAAATATTTTTTTAAATTAGAAGGCCATCAGAGTCTCATCTTTTATAGTTTTAGTTCGCTTACCGGCATGCTTCTCTGTCCATGTCGATGTGACAAGTGTTTTACTTTCTGTTCTAACTGTCAGATTTTAAAAGTTTTTGTTTTGTTTGGGAGAATGAGATATCAGATTTATCTTAAACTTTCCTTCTGTTTGTCTGTCGGTTCGTACTATAAGAATATCTGTAAATATTAAAGTAAAGTAAAATTATTTTGTTTTTTCCAATGTTTTTTTTTTTTTTTTTTTTCCTTTTTAAATTTTCACATTTTTCTGAAGTCTATGGTTTCTGGATGTACAGATCTTCAGATTTACATTTTACTATTTTCGTGATTTTCCGATTATCTACATTTCACAATCCATCAATTTCCGTGGTTTACGAACAGGTTTTTAGACTTTTAAAACAAAAATTTATAATTTTTTCACAATGTCACTTTTTATCTATGTATTTGTGCAAATTCAGTTAAAAGAGTACTTTGAATGCTACCCGGATTGGTCCCAGATAAACATTTGACACCCTCCGTAAACAAACCCTCCACATTTGAGTTTAAAAATTTGATGGAAATATCTACTACAAACGTCTTGCAAAGGTCAAATTTTCTGCCTGACTGAATTAACTTTCATTGATATTGTAAAAAAATTCAAATATAAATTCATTATTTGTTATATTTTTCCCTTTCACAGAAAGACTTGGACATGTTGAATAAACCCAAAGTGACAGAAATGAAAGAATTGAATGAAGCCATCGAAGAAGCGAAGAAACAAGTTTGGTACGCAGAAGGAAACAAGCTGCTCATGCATGCCAAGAGGGTAAAGGAGTTGTTTTCCTTAATCATATACACTATTAACCCATTAACAAAGGATAATAAAAATAATTGCTACGCGAAAACCAGCTTTTTGCTTAATTTTATCTAAATAAACGAATTGTAAGGCAAATGAAAACCATACCTCTGAACAAACATTCCTGAATATTCCTAAACCCTGTCCTGAACAGCAAAAAATACCCTTTGCTTTATACATATGATTACGATCCAATTTTCAATTGATGTGAGATAGCAGTTGGCAGTTAAGAATTAACATAAGTTTTTTATGTGTATCAAGTGTTCTTGAAAGGGGATGTTTATCTAGTATATCTGATTTCATTATTTGAAAATATGGCATAAATCCTCAAATTAAGACCGGTTGCCATACTATAGCTGTTTGGTGCATTAAGGGTACACCTGTGCAATGCCGAGTATATACAGTCAAGTCGCCAATAAAATTCGGCTATTTTTATAATTTCATTTCTATGTGCCTATAATTTCGAAGTTTTTTTTAAAATTAATTATATTAGAATCGAGGTTCTGTGAAAAAAAGGTTGATATATTTTTTAATAAAATAAATATAAATTAAATGTTTTTTGCTATTTTAGGAAAATATTGCGATGCAACTTGAAGCCGAATATCGAAAGCGCATGATGAATGTGTATGAAGAAACAAAGAAACGATTGGTAAGTAAAATTAGGCTATTTGTCTTTCATGCATTTTCAATTACTAGCCTTCTCACTGTAATGCTATTTTAATTCACTTTGTCTTAGAGTAGGGAAATTTCGTACCTTTAGGCTATCTTTGCCCATACAATCCTACTACTTTGCCATGTTTCATACTTAAGGCCTATGGCCAATGTTCAATAAGTAGTTCTAATAAGCACCTTTGCTTGGCTTCCGCGCGAAGATGTCCTAGATTTTGGACAGGCATTATCAAAATAACTGACAACCTATAAGCAGCCTGTGCAACCAAAGTGTTCGATGAATAATACCCTGTGTAGAGGGAGTGAACGTTAAGTATACTTCAAAATCTCAACTTTGTGTACAATGACACCCATGGCCAATAGCCTTCGTAGTTGGTCTATAGTGTTGATAATTCAATCTAACCTATATAAACAACCCCCCAAAACGTCCTTAATTTTGAAGACTGTTTTGGGTCCTTGTAAAGACCCTGCATTACCCTTAAACTGCAGGGAGACCATGATTGAAGAGCTTAGTGGAAGAACGTGATAAGTGACAAAGGTGAAAACGAGAAAATTAGCTTTAAAGTTTTTCATTTGCACTCAGATATGTTGAAAACGGTATTTACAAACCGTAAAATATACTAAATTTAAAGTTTAGGAAGTAGGGGAAACTTGTTATCTTTAAAGAAGGGAATAACAAGTTCATTGATACAAAAATCTCAATTTTTTCAAAAATATCATTTAGCACGTTCTTCCACTAAGCTCTTCAATGGTGTTTAGGATGAGGCAGGGTTGTTATGTTATGATTTTACCTGACCTGAAAAAAACCGGGATGGGTTTTTCAAAAAACCCACTTTAAAAAACCCAAGTGTGCAATTGAACTTAAAAATTATCTTAACTGAAAATGAAAAAATTTAAAAACTTTTTATTCAATAAAAAATCTTTCATATCGTTTTTAATTAATATTTTAGGAGTGTTCTTAATATAGTTTTACATTTTTGTAACTTCAATTTTTAAAATATATTGACAAATTTAAATTTATACTAATTATATAACAATAAAATACAACTAATACATTTTTTTAATTAATTTTAATTTCTATCGTTACAATATTCCAGTTTTTATATAGTTTTACACATACACAAACAAACACTTGGTTCAAGACATCATTAAAGAAGTTAGTAATATGTTCATTGACACCAAAATCTATTTTTTTTTTCAAAAATGTCACTTAACATGTTATTCCACCCGCCCTCTCCCACTACAATCCCCCCCCCCCCCCCCTCTCTTCCGGATATCATATTACACTACTTCTTGCCATCACGTTCACTGTCAGTTTGTTTGTATACAATGCTGAAGAAGGAAAGCCTCGATACTTTCCGAAACATGTACAATTTCGCGAAGTAAACCATTTGTGCTAATAATTTACGTTGTTTTTCTTCACTCGTGTTTCTTGCGCAAAGTCAAAGATTTTTCTTGAATAACTTTAAAATTAACTAATTTTTAGTGGTAATGATGAAGAATAATGTGAAATTGAATATTTGGTTGTAAAAAATTAAATTAAATTTTATTTTTAAAAAAATGCACATTTTGAAGAAATTTGCCTTAAATATAAGACTTACGTAAAACACCATAAGTAAAAAAATAATTTATACCTTGCTTATTAGGAAGAGTCATTCATTAGACATTCTTAAATGTTTTGAAATGAGATTTAAGCAAAACTCTTAATATTTTAAGAATTACATAGTGTCAAAGCCATGTTTATAGATTTTTTTTTTTAAAAAAAGAGGATATTTTGGTAAAGTCCATAAAACATATTTTATCAGTTAA
Organism: Oedothorax gibbosus; assembly: GCA_019343175.1. NCBI lineage: Eukaryota > Metazoa > Arthropoda > Arachnida > Araneae > Linyphiidae > Oedothorax > Oedothorax gibbosus. The sequence goes on along the minus strand of CM033274.1, from coordinate 11,688,008 downwards.
TTTACTTAGATCTCAATTCAAAACACACATGAATTTATAATAAACATGCTATAAAATTTTATTACATTATATCAAGTAGTTTTTGATATCAGGTTTTGAAAAAACATTGTTGTTGAAAAATACTGTTCTTCAGAAAACGCGCTTAAAGTATAAAGTTCTATCTTCATTTCCGATTTAGTAAGGCAAAATTTGACAGACACTATGCTTCACTGAAACAGCCATAACTTTTGATTAAATTATCGTAGAGTAAAAAACTCATCAGTTTTTTTAAACGTAAATAATGGGGCTTCTTTTTAAAACATTAAACAAAATTTGTGAAAATTGTCTAAATTTGCCGTTTTCAAGGTAGAACAGATACCTTAACTGCCAATCATTGATTGAAATTTTCTCAAATGTTGTCAGTTGAATTATACCCTTACATAGCGTAAATATTATTTATGTGGCCCTGAAAAACACTATTTTAAAATAATTTGTTATTTGTAGGACTACCATTTGGAGTTCTATAACACCAAGAGGAAGCTGGAACAGAAGCATATGGTGGATTGGGTTGTGAATAACGTAGTGAAGAGCATTACTCCCCAGCAGGTAAAGTATTATTACCACATCTCTTGTGTATCTATACCAGGGTTTGTTGGTTTTAACCATGGTTCAAACCAAATGGTCTTTCCACAGAAAAAAAACCAAAGGCGTTTTTCCTAAATTTCGAATTATTTAAATAATATATTTTTTTATTTCATAAAATTAGATAGGTTCTTATGATGTGCAAAACTAAAATCAAACTTGGGTTAACTATTACAAAACTCTTTGCTCAAAACGTACCATCATAATGTAGTTTTATACTAAGTTAGTTACGTTGCCAAACTCGCCAAATTCTTACCTAAATGCGCCAAATGATTATTATTTTTTTTTAAATGTATAAGCTGGTTTGTTGTTCGAAGGCCATTGTGCTAGAGCTGTATAATAAGAGTGTTTGTAGCTATATCTCTTTTCTCGCCAAATTCTTACCAAAAACGCGCCAATTGAGCTAAAAGGTTTTATATGTTTATGAGGGAAATTACGATGACTTTGGCATGCATTTTATAGCGTATTTTTTTATTTTGGATTTTTAAGGTAGTATAAGCAACATGATTTTATACTTTATAATGAGCGGAAACGATAACATAACTTTATTATTCTACAATGGATTAAATGGTACATATACTTGGATCGATTACAACTTTTTTTAGTGAACAATTTTTTTTTATTATTGAACAATTATTTAAGGTTGCTGATACTATTTTATATTTGTGTGAAAAAAAATAGAACTTTTACATTATAATTTTCTTATCAGATGTGTGCAAAAAGTTAGACTTTTTTTAAACAGTGAAAGAATTTTTTTTTTCACTCAAAAGCAGTGAAAAAAAGTACTTTTTTTCACTCTCTTCATATAAAATTTCAAGTAAAACTTTTATTTCTTAATATTCATGTTGATAGTAAATTTGGAACCACAGTTATTAATGTTTGGCACTGTAGTTACATAGGAACCACTGCTGTTGTATTTCTATCTCTTCTGGAAGCTAAAATCTTTCAATTTGTTTGAAAATCTGTGTAAGAATCCATGTTGAAATGTGTGATTTTAAACTAAAAACATTATGCGCATGAATTATTTTTAAACTAATGATATTTGATTTTTTTCATGTTATTATAAAAAAATAGTGTATGCAATGCATGGGAAGAATAAACGTTTAAAAACAAGTGTCTTTATTTAATTTTACTCGCTCGTGAAATAAAATCCACTCGTTTTAAAAAGTATTACTTTTCACACTTGTTGCATAAATAACTATTTTTTGACATTTTGTTTTAAATTATGCTGCTCATATTTATCTCAACTCATCCCATAAAAACTTCCAACTGTTTATTAATTTTAAGTGTTCATTTTTAAAAAAAATTAAACATAACCAGTTCATACATGATGAAAAAACATCTAGCTAAGCCAAAAAACTTTATTTTCCTAAAAAAAACCCTGTTTTTCTAAATATTTAAAATTATTTTCTAGTGTTTAAAATGTTTACCAACATAAATGGTGAGATTGAATACTTGTTTCAGATTTTGATTAATGTTTAATTTCAAGTTTAAGCTTAATGAGTTTTTTGATAATTTGGTTTGCTAACTTATGATATTACTTTGTGAATATGAAAATAAATATTTCTCTTAAAATAAATATTTCTTAATAATTAATCTTAATTTCTTAAATATTTGGCTTTAAATTTTTTTTAGTGTAATTTGAAACAAAACAATTATTTTGTCTTTATATTTATGTCTTGTTTTTCTTTTCTAGGAGAAAGAAGCTCTTCAGAAATGCATAGAAGATTTAAAAGTGTTGTCTTTGAAATGAACTCTTATTGAAATGTCCTGACAAATTTGCATAATTTAGATACCTATTAAAACTACATTAGAAAAACGTAGTTGGTTTTATGATGATTTATTTGGATTTTCAATGAAATTGATTGTATTGTCTTCATAAACAGAAGTTCAGCTCTTTGTTTCTGATTTATTTTTATTTCTTTCATTCTCAATTATTATTGGTTAAAAATTCTTTTTAATTTTGGATAAAAATGACTTAATAAAGTGTATACTGAGAGTTATGAACCATTTAGATGTTACATATATATTTTTTTATATCTGACTTTCTATGCTCATACAGGAACTCCTTTAAAGTATTAAAACTAATAATTCACCTTCTGAAATATAAAGAAATTCCATAATAAGTTTATTTTTAAAAAAATTTAATCTTTCAACAGTTCCAAGAAGTCTACAAAGAGCGCTCGAGCGCAATGTTAATTCAAGCTAATCAAGAAGTTGCAGTGATATTTCACGTATTCTATTTTATTTAACCACAAGCATTTCTAATGCCCAATATTCACATTATTGAATGAATTGCATTTTTTTTAACCTTCCAAAAAAAAAGAAGAGCCTAGTAAAACTAGCTTTTAGCTTGTTGTGTCCATTACTAAGGAATATCTTGGGGGGAAAAAAGAAAGAAAAAACAATCTTTGAAAACACGAAAAAGTTTCGAAAAAATCTTTTTGGTATTGTTTTCTGTGTAATAAATCAATATGAGTGAAATGAGCTCTTATCCAGACAGGAATATCTCTAAAGCTAATATTTTGCTCTAGTGAAAAGTTAATACTCAAATCAATCTCAAAAGTTGAATAAAAAATACCTCTATCAAATTTAATCATGCTTTAAAAGGAATATCATTTTTCTTTTGGGCTGCAAATATAAATAATTTGTTTAGTGCTTTAAATTAATACAAATTATATGTATCCTTTTTTTTAATTTGAAAGAATTTTTGTACTATAAAAAAAGTGAAATTGCCATGGTGGAGTTGTCCATCTGGTTCCCTTTCTGATTCCTATCGGTGATTAAAAAAACTATTTTTAATTAAAAAAAGGTATGACATTGGAGAACACCTTTTGTACTTTTAAATCGTCTGTCTATACGTCCGGAAGACATTAATCTACCTAGGGATTAGTTGTAGATGATAGATTGTTTGCATGTTTTATTCTTTTTTTCACAAATTATAAAACTTTCGTAAATTGAAAATGTAAATTGCAGTGATGTTACGATAAGTTTTGCTTCCATTTTTTGAAATTTTACCTGATTATTCTTCGAACTGCAAATGCGTTTAACAAAAAATAAAGTTTATTAATTTAATTTCAAAAAGAACATAAATAAAAGTAGCCAACTTTTTATTTTTCAAAAATTAAAAATTCAACTAAATACTGTATTTTTGATGGTTTTTTTTATCTGTGTATAAATCTTGTGTAGAAGTGTTTCTAGATGATAGTTACTTTTAAATACTTGTTTTCCTGTCAGAATTTCAGTGAGTGTTAAAGAAACAGGAAAGTTGGCTATTTTTGTTCTTTTCGAATATCTTGTTTCATCGAAGATTTGAGCAATTTAACTTTCATTCTGAGAGGCAGAGAAACTCTGAAACTTTAACCAAAAACTTAAAATTTCTTGACACTTGGACGATAGACTTAGGGTTCCAGAATGCTTCCGAAGGGGAAACAAAATTTTTGCGGTGAAACGGGGTAAGCGATTTGAAAGTGAGTCACAAAAAAAAATAGCCACTTGAGGTAATTAATATTATAAGGACATTACTTTCTACTTAAAAAAATATATATTATAGGAAGTATCTCGCTCAGTTGCTAACGAATCTCAATTTTTACGACCACGACCAGTCGGTTCCAACAAAATTGCGGTCGTGTATGCGCAATGGGAATGTTTCGTATGATGTCATTTCATTTTCCCGTGGCCTGCGATTTCATTGGTTGTTTCGGTTTCACTTTCAAAGTGACCGTTCTTACAAAACTCATTTTCGAATACCAAAACAAAAATAATTGCAGACAAAAAGTGAAAGCAATACCGCTGGAGCTGTTGCCATTCTAGACGTCATTACTGAAAATTGCCATCCTAGCGACATGTTTGAGAACTTTATCCGCTAAAGAAACGGTAGTAAGCGTTGATGAATCGTTAAATTAGACAGAAACCAGTTCTAAAGTTGGAGGAGAAGCTAAATATTTGTTTTCTTACATTTGTCATTGACAGGCAAGCTCTTTTTTAGTTGAAAATAATGCTGCATTTTTTATGTGAAGCCAACACCTGAGCTGGTACCTTTATAGCGACATTAAACCAGCATCAAACCATTATATATGGCATATTTAATTTTTATAGACCATTTAAAAGGCTTTTTTTAAATGCCGGTTATTGTTGACGATTTTATGCTAGATGCTGAACCTTTATTTATATCCAGTGTGTGAAAAACACCAGTAGTAGGTCAAGGCTGCAATAACTGCGACCGTAGCCACATGCTGGCATGTTTTGTTGACATGACAAGCCCGCAGACAAAAATTAGTTTTGGAATAAGATTATTATATTAAGTATAAAATATTGGTTATTTTTAACGACTTTTAAGAGTAAACTATCTTATTTTTTTATATCAACTGTAACACCAGTGTCAAAAAGTTATTTTGGGCGAATTATTGTCGACAATATGGTTGATGAAGGCACAAGAAAAACTCTTGGTAAAATACCCCTTTTGAGAACCAAGGCTGGTCCAAGGGACAAAGAATTATGGCCTTGTCGCCTAAAAGAAGAATACACAGCGCTTATTCACGTAAGTTATTGTTTCTTTAGTTAAAATCATCCTTATATTTTAAACTTAGTAAAATTTATGCAGTCTAAAATTTTGTTTTGTTTCCTTTTTAGTATGTTCAAACCAACAAAGATAGCGACAATGATTGGTTTCGATTAGAATCCAACAAGGATGGAACACAGTGGTTTGGAAAATGCTGGCATGTGCATGAGTTGATGAAATATGAATTTAGTATTGAATTTGACGTAAGTTTTACTATATTTATGAATTTTTTATTGTATTGTTAAGTTTGTTACCAGACTTTGCAACACATTGTCTACCAAAATGTTCCCCAAGGTAAAAATGGGTTACTTTGGCCTTTATACTACTGTATTAGTTGTTAACTAGATTACTGGTGGGAACTTGCTACGCCATCTGTTGACGGTGTTTCCAGGGCCGGATTTAAAGATTTTCCGCTTGTAGGCTACGATCGATTTTACGCCAGATATAGTTTTCTTGACTTTTTTTTCTTTTTACATATTAGAATCATCTATGTACCTTTACTCTAAATCGAAAGCGAAATAATTTTTTAAACCGTTCTACTATTTTTCTTACAACTTCCAAATTCGGGGGAGAGGGTGCAATTGCCCTCGCAGCTACCATGTTTACAACAAAATATTAGTACTATATGTACGTTTACGATTTACGCGTTAATTTAAATTATTAGTTTTCCTTCTAAAAAATATTAGTGTCGATATAATAATTTTTTTATGCCGAATGCCTCTTTAATTTTCGTAAAATTTGCCGCCCCAAAACTTCGCCGCTACAGCCTACTTAGCCTATTTAGAAATCCGGCCCTGGGTGTTTCTGTAGTCTTCCAACAACTTAATAACTTAATTGAGCATGAGGTAACATAAAATGAAGTGAAATTGCTGCTTTGCTAAGTTAAGTCATTCATTGCTTCTTGAGATGTACGAATATATATTTGGCGAATTATTAACGACGAATGGCGAATTGTTAAGCACTGTTGTACATGTTTAAAGGTATAAGTTTTAAGCAAATGTAGAATATTAATTGGAAGTATTTTCTTTGGCAAGTCCTTTGTAACCTACAAACAACATTTTAAGACCTTGTACTTTTTATTGCAAATGCTTGTGACTGTCAATTTGTAACGATTTTACTATGTAACACCGTCCATGTACTCATATACTTCTTATAAATTTTATAATGCCTTCAAGTTACAAACTTTGGTTCGAAATTTTCTGTCTGCCTATTTCTATCTTCCAAAAGAAGTTATAAACTAGCCACATATCCTTGTTTTTCTTTAACCATGGTCAAGGGATGATGTCGAAACCTGAGCTGGTGCTTAACCGACCGAGTGGCGGAACACATATAATGTTACTAAAGCTTTTGCCCTACCTTGAATTCCAACTTCTTTCAAAAAGATTCATCCCTTTGAGTGCAAATTGTACAAAAACGAAGGTTGGTTTCCCCCCACCCCCCTTAAGGGGAGTGTCGAAATGTCACAAGCTGAAACGGACCACACTTCACGCTATGGTTGCTTTTTTGTTTTTAGTGTCCGTATACCATAAAACATAATCTATCTCTGTATTTTTTTCTTTTAGGAAGAATTAAGAAATGTTTTTCAAAATTTTAAAAACTAGTATTCATTTTGTTTTTAATATTAATTTATACTACCGTATATACTCGTGTATAACCCGACTCCGTGTATAAGTCGACCCCCCATTTTTAAACCAAATATCCTTCCAAAATCGGTAACCTGTGTATTTAGTCGAGGTAGGAAATAAGGTCAGGGCCTTCTGAAGAAAATAAAAAGAAACCGGTTAAATGACTGGCCGTAATTTTTCTTATTTATTTTGCAAGCTAAACTTCAACCCCAATGAAAATGAAACAGATTTTGTCTCCGAGTGTCCCTGACATTGATGACCATGAATGGAGAAGCTTGGTTGAAACTATTTTCCATGAAGCGAGAAGACCACGCTGCCAAGGTCATGGACCGCCGTTTTCTTTACACCTTGAAAACTGGTTGACTGAACTGCCCTGTGCCAGAGCTACAGGTGCAAAATACGCATCACGCCAAGAACTAACAATAAAGCATCACATGGTAGACTGTGAATAGATACCAATCTTATTTCATCTTCAAAATTTAACTGCTTTTGTATCTTTAATTTTAATAGATAGTATTTAAACCTTAAGTTTGATTGAAATTCAGTTTTAGTTTAATGATTAGGGATTTATTTTTTTTCCGGAAAATCGATGTCTGGTGTATAAGTCGACCCCGATTTTTACGGCACTAAATTTGTCAAAATTTCTCGGCTTATACACGAGTATATACGGTACATTTTTTAAACTTTGAAGAGTGAATAAGAAACTAAAATGAATACATTTGGTTTTAATGTGCGTTGCTTATAAATATTTTATCTTTTTTAACTTTGTTGACTGACATCAACTAATATATTTTAAAAATAAAGTCAAAATATAAATGTCTAAAAAATTTAGAACTTTAGTATAAATAAAACTAATACCAAGATTTTCAGGTAGACATTTATATTTTTTTCTCTCGAAATGGTGCACTCAGCTACTCATCAACATTAAAATTTCATAGAAGGAATTTAAGTCGTTATTATCCTTAATCCATGTCAAGAATCAATAGTTGCATAAATGAAACAAAAATATATATCAAAATCAGCATTGAAGTAAATTTATTTTACTACTTTTTAAAATGTAAATTTTTTATAACATTTGTAATTGTACGTGAAAATTGGAAGTGAAAATATAATTTGAAACAAACTCTCCATCGTCAGCATGACAAGATCGTAAATAAATAATTGTAAGCGTCAGCGGTTACCGAAAGGTAAAAATGCATTTTAGATTTTACCAAGAACTTTATCTTCAAAAGTAAAGAGTGCCCTTTTCATGTGCATGCTTGCCGATTTATTTACCTGTATAGCTTTGTCAACCGTTTGAATGCCAAGTATGTTTGTCAATGTCGGTCTATCTGAAAAAGAAGCCATCAAGTATAATTCGCCTTTAGGGTGAAACTATTTCCTTTGCAAAGTCAAGTTTACTCTTTTACACACAACAACAATGTCCAGGGGGGGGGGGGGGGTAATTACCTTTACTCAGTCAATGCTTTCCTTGGTCATTCATCTATTGTAAACCTCTTCACGGAAGGTGAGCACAGGTGCCCTATTCGGGGGACAAACTGCAGAGAAAAGCATATAAAATCTATAAACTTCTGCAATCGTTAATTGTGATTCCTAAAATTTAGGAACTCCAGCTCTCCTGAAATTGCAAAACTCTAGTGAATCTATAGGTGCGCAACCACAGTTATCTTAAGAGTTTGCGTACACAAAATATTTTTTACACAAAATATTTTTTGCAGATTCCTGTTACTTATCCATTAACTGCTCCAGAAATTGCAATCCCAGAACTAGATGGAAAAACTGCAAAAATGTATCGGTAAGGGTTTAATTTTTTTTATTATTATTTTAGGAAAGGTCTGTGGAAAGTAAAAATAACAAAGAGGAATTAGAATTTAGATTATGCAACACAATAACATAAGATTTATAGTGTTTTGAGGATAATGAAACCATATATGAAAGTGTCTGTTCAATTGGAAATTTAATAAATTATTTAACAGTTCATCTGTACTGATGCAGAATATTTAGAAATTAACTGGTAAATATAGAAATTAAGTCTATTTTAAGTTATTGCAGTCTTTTGAAAACTTAAAGTAAAGAACTTCATTTTTTAGCTTTTTAGAAAGATTGTACAGTTGCTTAAAAAGTATTAATTAAAATTTTCTGTATTTTACTTTAATATAAATTGTATTCTGTAATTCTAAAATTTATATTTTAAGTTCTTAAAATACAATTAAACTTTCTTAAATATTTTTTCTTATTCTTTTTACTGATTAGAATTTTTTTAAAGTATAGCTAACTATTTTTTCAGGGGAGGGAAAATATGTCTTACAGATCATTTTAAGCCTCTTTGGGCTAGAAACACTCCCAAGTTTGGAATAGCCCATGCTATGGCCTTAGGGGTAAGATTTGTTTATCTTTTTTTGTGTGTAGTTTTTTAACAATTTGGTTTGAAAAGCAATTTTCTTTATTCAACTTGTTAAAAAGATTTTTAGATTTCAACCAATTTGATTTCACTTTGTGTCCTTTACCAGGGGTTCCTACTAGGGTCAACGACGCAGACTGAAATTATAAGTAAATGGTCTATTTTGTATAAGAAAGATAAAACTCTAACAAATTCTTGTTCTTTTTTGATCATCTATCTCTACTCCCCCTGCCAGACAACTAGTGGGGGGGGGGGGGCCCTCAATCAACCTACAAGAATAAAAAATGGTAACCAAAATCCTTATGAACATTAGGAAAAGAAGAACGTAAATAATGGGCTGTGTCGTCTGCCTGATGAATATTTCTGACATTTATTACCCATAAACAACCCATCACTTCTTTAAAGCTTAAATAAAACACTTGCAGCTGGCCTTCTCATGTCATAAATCGTTAGCAGTCTGTATAACATACAATTCGATGAAATGATGACTCTCACACATTTCTTTTTCTCCAATGATATTCATGCTATTTTCCCGCTTAGAAGTACTACTTTAGATTATTGTTTTAGAAACGGAGGGAAGCATCAAAGATACACCTTTATTAAATGCATCTATCTTAAACTAAAGTAAGTTTTATAGTTAAGATGAAGTTAAAATGCTCTGTTCTAAAAGTACTCCAAAAGCTTATTTGAAGTGTGTTATGGTACTGATTCCGGTAAGATTTTCGTAATTATATAATTTGAATATTTTAAGTTTGAACCCTCTGAAAAAGTAAATTGGCTGAAGTGTAAATTTGTTTTCATTGCTTGAGATTTAAATTAAAATTTTAACTTGATTTAATTTCTTGACTAAAAAAAATTATTATTTTTGTAGTAGGTATTTATAAACAACTCCTCTGTGCTTTAAACTTTGGAATTTTATAAAATTATTATATTTATAAAAATTAAAAAAAAATATGTGTGTTGCTAGAAAACCAGTCAGGTAAGGGGTTTATACGTCTGTATCCTTCAGATAAATCCTTCAGGCAAATAAAGAAAGGATAGGGGAGAGCGGGGCTATACCGTACACATAAGGGAGATTCGTCGATACATAACAAATTGCAAAGTAAAGGTTATATGAACAAAAGCAATATATCATTTGATTATTAGGCTACTGATCATACATAAATATTTCGGAACTATTCCACTTTTTATATATAAAATTTGGTGAATAAAAAAAAGTTACCTTGTACGAAATAGCCCCGGGGGGGTTGGGGCTATATACCGTACAGTAGAAGGAGCTGTACCATACAGTTTAAAAATCATCTGTTTTGGTAAGTAATGATTGTAATGCAATAGATTACTGTACAAAAACTTTTTATTACTTATAAAGGTTGTAACTAAAAAACTGTGTACTATTACAATTGTAAAATTTTAGAAGATTTTAGAAATTTGGGATACTGTTGTTTTAGAAATTGTTTTCTTGGGTTTAAGATTCGCTTTGGTTTTACTTTTGAGTCCCATGGTCACCTGATTTGAATTTTTCTGCCCTACCTTTTCAGTTTTTATCTTTCCTTATGCATAGTTGTTGAATTTTTTCCTTCAGCTCTTTTACTTTAGCTGACTCTTCCAGTTATGCTTTATTTGGGGACTTCGAAAAAATTGTTAGGAAGAAATATGAAACTTTAACATTTTTGGTAGGCCTACTATCCTTGTAAGTTACAATCGAAGTAGGTATATTGCCATAGCAAACCATTTGGGGCTAAACCGTAAACTCTCTGTACGATTTAGCCCCGCAATTTTTTGTGTGTTCCCCATACGGCTAATTCCTTGTTTTACCGAACAATCATGCACCAAACAATGCTTAAAAATCTAAAAATTTTAAGAAGAGACATTCAGTTTAGTTGGAGATGGATGGGAATTAAATAACAAAATTTGGAGGGTCAATGATTATCTAAGGTGGCTTTGACAAATTTTTGACTCACTCCCTTGACGAGATTTCTACTACTACTACTCCCTGGCACTACAGTCCCTGTTGGACCATGGCCTCTCTAACAATGCGACTCCAAAGTCACCTGTCTCTGGTCTTCGCTTTCGAGTTCTTAAATTTCATGGCCTTCAGATCTCTTCCCATTTCATCTATCCATCTTTTTCTAGGTCTTCCTCTTCCTCTCTCTCTCTCCCTGACATTGCCCCTTGAAAATTTTCTTTGTGCCTCTGCTATCGTCCATTCTTTCCATATGTCCCAGCCATTGAATTCTCTTTGTTTTTATGATGTTAATAATGTCTTTCTCTCCAAATAGTCTAGTCACTTCAAAATTGTATCGCCATCTCCAAACATCACCTTCTTTGATAGGTCCAAATATGGCTCTTAAAATTTTTTGCTCTCAAGTTATTAACATCTTTTCTTGATTCAATTATCTTGCTTTTGATTCAAGGTCCAGGTCTCCGACCCATATATAACTGTTGGTCTTATTACAGTTTTATATATACATAGTTTTGTTTTCCATGTAATTACTTTAGATCTTATTAACTTTTTAAGTGAAAAGAAACGTGATGAGATTTCATGCAAATTATTTTGACCCCTCCCCATATCTTCGTGAAAATGTCAAAATTCATACTTTTACTGTAAATGTGTTGGATTTATTTAAAAAAATATAATTAGCTTCATTATTTTTTTTATTGAAGACTAGTTTTTAAGTACAGATAGATGATGATGATGATGTCGTGTCCATGGATAGAGTCTATATAGGACCAAAGGTCTCATAGACCGCCCCAGCGATCTGCAGACAGTGGTCCTCATAAAGGTCTTCGTAGGGCGAGTTGGTAATTTGCTGCAATTTTGCCAGGATGGCTGGACAAGAGAAATAGATCGCAGTCTAGATTAACAGTAAAAAAATTGTTAAAAATGTTTTTTTTTCACAGTAGGGAGACTGAAAAATATTTAATAGATTTAAATGATCATAGTGATTAAATTCATGAAACCATCTTAATAATATGCTTTTGCAACAGTTTTATATACTTAAAGGCATTGACTAATAATAAATATTTGCATTTACTTGATATTGTTAGAAAACTGAACCAATTTAAACTTATCATATAATCAGGTTTCGGGCCACCTATGTGAAATTTGTTGATGAATTGAAATGTCGCCAAAAACATTCTAAGGGGAACAAATTTATTGCAATCTCTTATATTAAGTTTTTTTTAAAAAGAAAAACAGAATTAAAATTTTTAGCATAAAACTCCTTAACAATGGTTAATTAGAGTCTTTGGCTACAGATTCCTTCCTTCCTCCTTTACCAGGGCATAGGACCTGCAATAATTTTTACCTATACTGATGTATTGACAAGAAACATAAAACCATATGTTGATTCCCAAATTAATAATTTACAAGATTTTTGAAACAATATTTTAAATAATGATTTTAATAATGATCAGATATTTAGTAGGTTTAGACCTTTTTTCTTAAAATAAAAAACACTGCTTAAGTTGAAAACCAAAACTAGGAAACGCTTGTTTTATAATGTTTTTAATAAATTCTTGAAATGAATGAAAATATCCTATATTAAAAAAAATACTGGATTAAATTTAGTGGAACAAATAATAATTAAATTTACAAATAATTAATATGAACAAAAAACTAATCTATTCAATACCTACTACATGTATTGGCTAAGTATTTATTCTCTTTTGTACCCATTTGTAGATTAAGTATTTTTTTTTTTTGACTGCTCCACTATATCATAAACTTGTGGATTCTTTCTTGACCACTAAAATTCATTTGTTAAATCTGTGCAGCACACATAAAAATAAAGATCTTTCAAAGGCAAATATGTATTCAATAAAATTAAAAGATACATAAAAATTAGATGAATGTTGCATATTTCAATATGTTTTAAATTAATTTAATATTTATGTCTGCACCTGGTAGAAAGGACATGTTAGTGTCAAAAAAACTTTGTTATGACTTAAAGAAACTAAATATTTTCATAGTCTTTTAAGTTTAGAACAAATGAAAAACATTTACTTAAAATTAAATCCATTTACATAAAAACTGTCTGATTATGAACTAGCAAATGCGTAGAAATTTATCTTTCCCCTATTTTTTACCAAGGCCACTGAATAGAAACTAATAAAAGTTGTTTAAAAGCTTTCCTTTATTTTCCTCACATATTATACTTGATGAAAATTGAAAATAGAGAAAAGCAAGAACAAAATGTATCACTAAAAAAATAAGCATTTTGGTTTACTAACTGGCGGCTATGATATTTTTTTAAATTTTAAAATGTGTTTTTTTATTTGCCTATTGCATACTTTTAATTAGGTTATAAATGTTTCAAATGTTAAATAAAAAAGTTTTATTTTTATTTTGTCTAGTATTGTTTCTCAATATAGTACAACATTTAAAAAAACACACACATTTTGGTCCTTTAAATTCTCACATTTGCTAATAATCGAGCCATACACACTTTTCTACAGTTTATAAGCATCACAAGTTTAAATACTATTAATGCATTAATTTTTTTTACTGTATTTGTTCTTAAATTGGTCCTTACCTATTAAAATATTGGTGCTTAGAGTGTATTAAAAAATCTCTTTTTTCCTTGTTAACAAAATTCCTAATTTTGTTAAAACATGAATGAAAACACCTAAAACATCTCATTTTCTAGTTATTACCCATGCAGAACAAGGTATTTTTTATGTGTATAACTCTGAGATGGTTTAAAAATAAATTAACAATAAAAAAGTGCTAAGTCACAAGTGAAATTGAAGTTACGTTTCTAGTCTGTAGATGGCACCACAAAGCAATATAAACCACTTTGAAATCAAGAAATCAACTTGCGTTATTCTCCATTCTCATATTCCTCATCTTGCCTAGGTTTACCTATTAAATTATGAGTAAATGCTATACTTTTTGCATATTTATTGGCAGCAGTATTGCCTTTATTTAAAGAATTTATTTGGTGAGGTTAAAAAATTCTAAAACTTAACTGAAAAATATCAAAGCTAGTTCCAATGTTTTAAAGTATGAATTATAATGAAAGTTTAAATATAAAAATTAAAAAAGATATACATCTCTTAATAATTTGGTAGAAACTTTTAATATTACTACAAGAGTTTCTAAATATTTTTTTACAAAAAAAATTAATACCCTAAACTCTTTTCTAAGAATATTCTTTTTCATCAAAAATGTTATTCTGACAATTTTATTTAATACATAATTTTGTGCAGAAACGGACTATGAAATAAACAAAACCACTTAGTGGAATATTAATATAATTTTGTCAAAAGTTAAATTGTATGAATGTTGTATTTGGTATTGCTATCTACAAAATAAATGTCAAATATGTTTTTATAGAAACATAAGCATAAACTTCTAAATTCCGTTATAAATTAATTAATATCCTAAAATTGACAACCTTACCAAGCGTAAAAAGTGGAAATGGGATGATTTATAATTGTTCAGTCCGTCTGTCCCTCATTCAGTTGGGCATCTCTAACCACAATTACCAAATACCACAAGAAAATTGTGATATGTGACTATGTCAAGTTCAAGGAAATGAATGTGAATGTCTACCAGCTCTATGTTGACTTTAAGCAAGCGTATGATTCAATAAATAGAGAATTGATGCTAAAGACTTTGAACGAGTTTAATATTCCTCATAAATTGATCAGGTTGGTTAACATGACAACTTCATCAACTAGGGCTAAAGTAAAGATACAGGGCAAGATGTCCAGGGAATTCGAAATTGTGACTGGATTGAGACAGGGTGATATTTTATCGACCTTGTTGTTTAATGTTTGTCTTGAAAAAGTGATGCGTAACACAGTATCAAGTATAGGTGGTACTATCTTTAATAGAACGAAGCAAGCTCTAGGCTTTCGCTGATGATGTAGTATTGATGGCAAGAAGTAAAAATTCACTTGTTGATCTTTTTGAAGATTTAACCAAAGAAGCTAGCCATTTTGGTTTAGAGATAAACATTGAAAAGACCAAATACATGATATTGGATTGCAAGGGGACTGATACAAATACAGAACTACAATAAATAATTGATACAAAATTTGAAAGAGTGAAGGAATTTAAATACTTGGGTGCAGTTGTCACCGAAGACAATGATATTATGCCAGAGATTAAACAAAGACTAAATGCTGGAAATCGCAGTTTTTTTGCACTTAAAAAATTACTAACATCAAAAACAATAACGAGGAAGACAAAGCTTCAGGTTTATAAAACTATAATCAGACCAACAGCTATCTATGGATCAGAGACATGGACTTTAACGCAAAAACAAGAAAAAATGCTGATTACATGGGAAAGGAAAATTCTTAGAACTGTTTTTGGACCTGTCAAGGAAGGAGATCTTTGGAGAAGGAGATTTAATTTCGAAATTTCAAGACTATTTAAGGAAAAGGATATAATCAGTTATGTAAAGGCAAAAAGAATACAATGGCTGGGACACCTGGAAAGAATGGAGGAAGACAGAGGCACTAAGAAAATATTCAAGGGGCAGTGCCAGGGACAAAGGAAAAGAGGAAGACCAACTAAGAGATGGTTTGATGAGGTGGAGAAAGACCTTAAGACTCTAAAAGTCCGAAACTGGAAACAAAAGGCTAGAGACAGGAGGCTTTGGAGGAAAATTGTTAGTGAGGCCATAGTCCAACATGGGCTGTAATGACAAGGAGTAGTAGTGACTGTCAAATGGGAAAAAAATCAATTTGGGCTTAAGTTTAAGTTTCAGTAAAAATTCCCATTCAAAGTATTTTTAAAATCAAAATAAAAAAAAAACAATTTTATTTCCATTCAATAAATAGTATTCGAATGACTTCGAATTTTAGTTTTTTTTAACAACACACATGACGTGAACAGAAAAACTCCATTTTATGTTTTTATTCAATTTTAGAACTTAAATTATTGAAGATCCGTTATGCCGAAACTAGCCAAATGCTAAATTTGGTTAGTTTCATTTATTTTATTTCGAAAATTCAATAATTATTACTTATCGTTTGCAAAAATTAATTTATATTTCAAAGAATAAATATGTAATTGTAATATTCCTCACTTTTAAATAGAATTAAAATATTTCATATCAACATACAAAGAATCTCGTAGTGAAATATATTTGGCGTCATTTCAAACTGATCGATGTCGAAAAAATAACTTATATTAACTTATATTTTAATTTATTGTCTAAAAGAATTAAGTTTCTCGGGCGATTGTTGCGAATGGCAATGGTGATTTAATTCTAATAAAAATGGCTTCCTATGCTTTTTAAATAAGCATTAAATTGTGCAGTTTTTTTAAATAATTGAAGTACTTCGAATTCCAATTATTTTCTGAAATTGTCAATGTATTCTAATTTCGATGCGTTGAATTTTTTGACGTATCATACTTGTCCGTAGCATTTGTAGTTTGGGCTATGAAAGTGGGTGACGGACAGACAGACGGACTGAACGATTATAATACCTTCCACTTTTTACGTTATAAACGTAGTGTGGAAGTTAAAAAACACATTTTGTTTACATTAATATGTTAATTTATTTAATTGTATCAGTTGAAAACATGTTTATACTTTAGCTCATTTACCTATTTAATTATAATCGAGCCATACACATGGGCCAAAATGTTAGTTTTGGTGACTTTACGGGCCGCAAATGTTTTTTTTTCAGGGGAGGGCAGGAGTAGGAGTGAGATGAGTGTTAAAATACTAATTAAGCAAAAAATTAAATCCTCAACATTTTGAAGTACTTATGACCAGTAAAGGTTATTTGTTAAAATTTCCTTTATAAAATATAACTTTAAAAAGCATTTTCTTTGCATTTATTATGTTATTTACATAATTCTATTCGATGGAAACATGTCTATACTTAGATCATTTACTTATTCGGCACATAACGTTTATCCAAAAAAACTAAACATTTAAAAAAAAATTCTCTTTCCAGTTGGGTCCTTGGTTAGCAGTGGAGATTCCTGACCTGATACAGAAGGGTATCGTGGTTCATAAAGAGGGCGCCACATCATCTTCTTAACCTCCAAGAATCTTTATATTTAATCAAGTTGTTTTAATAAAATATTTTCGACGTGGATGTTTGTTACTTTTATTTATGTGTTTTAATTTTTACTCTTTTAGTATTTAGGTCTGACATTGAAGTATTAGACCTGATTATTGAAAATGGACAACTGGAGCTGCCACAGTTAGGTTAATCGTTGTCTTAAACCCGATAAACAAACCACCCAGCAGCTAATACGTCGAAACTAGAATGGTCATACCTACATTGACGAGACAGTTACATCAAACATCATTTTCTTTCTCGCAAGCAAATCACGCTCTGTCCCGTTCCAATTTTCCATTCTTATTTTTTGAAAGTCTATTAAACGTTGCACTCTTTCATAGGGAATTGGCTTGTTTCTGATGACGTTTTCCTTCCAGCTTTCATTTCTGTCTACCTACTATCGGTGCTCTGTTCCCATTTGACTGGTTCACCAATCGAGGCCAAGAAATAATTTATTTTCATTCAGAATTTATGTTGCCTCTGAAGACTTGAAACATGTCCATTCCGATGCTGCAAAATGTAGCACATAGTTAGAAAGATTTAAAAATTACCTTAAAAAAAAAAAAACTAAATTCCTTTTTTGTGATGCAATTATTTTGAGCAATGGCATTGGGAATAAAGTGATTCTAAAGTTAAAATATTTGTTCTTTCTTTTTGGTAAACCTTTTCAAATGGAAATTTTAATAATGCATCAATTTTGTAGTAGTACTTTTTGAATCTTTCAAATGATGCTTTTTAAGTTAGGTCAAATACCACGGGTTTTTTTTTTTTTTGGATTATGCCCTTTTTTTAATGAATTCTAACTTGATTCCTTTTTAATGAATTGATCATGTCTTAAGTTTTGCTACTTTAAAACAAGTATAAAGTATATACTTTTAAAAGATACAGTGCTATTTATTTTTTATATTCCAATTCCTGCAATAAAATCATTCACATCTGTCCATTTGCATTTCCACCTAATGCAACACTCAACCTCATTACCAATTATTCAAAACTTTCCACTCATTAGGAACATTAGCCAAGCGATCCGGAAAGTTTAAACTCTGTATCCCATAATGCCGCAGTTTTAACAACACTTTCGGAACATCGGCGAATTAGCTCAAAGCATTGAGCTGGAAGTAAAGTGGAGTGAGATGTGTGTGTGTGATTCACTGAACAGGTCGCAAACGAGCTGGTCCAATAACGATACGTGGAGGAATACACAGCACTGCAGAGGAAGCAACCGGGCAGAAAACCGCTTTCTAAACTTGCCCATTTCGCTCTTGGGTTCGCCTTTGCTGGTTCTTGGTTTGTGATCCATATGGTTATTTCTTAAAAAGATCGAGAAGGTTCTTTGTTCTGTCCTTGTCCTAGCCATACTATAGACGTATTCGTGCTAATGGAAAAAAATACACTAAAAATCACGGATTTAAAATTCTAAAAAAAAAATTCCTTTTTGTGATGCATTATTGAGCAATGCATGGAAAAGATTCTAAGTTAAATATTGTCTTTCTTTGTAACCTTTCAATGAAATTTTAAATGACCGGGCTGCCCGAGTACACTGCGATATGCGTGCTCGTTAAATCTGTGGAGTCGAAAGTCCCAACGGCGTTAGCGTACGATGTCGCTCGAAGTTCCGATGGGTGCCCGCTCAGGTGTCGACCTCGTCACTTGACCAGGGTTCTAAATTACGAGACGTAACTGGCTGTGTTAAAGTTCCTAAAGGAGGCTAGAAACAGGCAGCCGGAAACGATAACATTGCATTACATTAAAAACCTTGGAATTTAAAGTTAAAGCAAGTTAATTCTTACGAACTGAAAATGCTAGAATACATTTAGGAGCCCAAGTCAATATGATAGAGGGGTCTCATACAAGCATTGCATACAGGTGTAGGGAAAATAGTCCTTTTTCTGCTCGTTCAAAAGGGTGAGAGTAGGTCGCTCATTGGTTTCCGCTCACTGACACCTCACTCCAGTTTTCCTTTTAGCTCAATGGCTCAAAGCGAACCATCAAACGGCTTACAATCGTGGAGGACTTTGCGCCCGAAAATGGAAATAACCCTTCGGGCTAAACTCGTTAACGTCAACCGTGCCCCCCTAATTTATTCAAATGCATTCGACCCTGTCGGATTGTGTTCCTTCTGTCTTTTGTTCTTTTTTTATTATTATTTCCCGCCTGATTATCATTAAGTCGAAAGTGTTTGGCAACAGTGTACGTCGTGTTTCCGGATGCAAACGCTTTGGAATATTCGATTGGAAGTGGTGGCGTTTGATCTTGGGATGTGTGTGGAATAACGACCCATTCTCTTCCTCGTGTTTCTTGAATTGAAGTTTTACTAAGTAGTTCTTAACCATTGTGTCTCTCAGAAGAAGCGTAATAAAAATACCGCCCCAAGTAGCTAAGTTGATTAGCATCAACTTTAAACCAAGCCAGTGTAGATAGGACATAGAATATTGTTCGCAACCAGGAAATTTGCAGCCGGATATGTTAAAGCAACAACTGTAGCCTAGTGGGTTTGATCCGGTACACTGCGCAGTGTACTGGTTGCGGGTTCGATTCCCGCCTTCGCCCTGGGTGCACTTTCTCTTTCTGTGTCTTTCTTACTTGACGAAGGTTTATAAGCGAGTCTCTGATCAATCACACAAACCGGAAAATACATGTATCACCCTACCTAGCTACGTAACAACTACATAATACTAAATACCAGGTCTGATCCTCTATAGTTAAATTTTAATTAACATTAGTTTTTCTTCAGTTTATCAGGCAATGGTTTAATGTACTAACGTCACGTTGATGTCTCTATGAGGCTGCTTAGGACCCTTTGCTTGATCGTGGTTCGAGGCTGCGGAACCCAGTTGGTGAGGCGCATGCAAAGGGCATTGGGCTTGTAAGACCATTGCAAAATACTGCCTTAAACGGTCTGTGCAGCTGAAAAGTCCCGAAGAATAATACCTCGTTTAGAGGAAGTGAATGTTTAATATGCTCCAAAATCCCTACGCCGCGTACGATGTCACCCTTAAAAGTAGCTTTGGTGTCAGCTCGTCACTTGAGTGTAGTTCTCGTGTTGCTCTAAGATTGTGTCCTGACTACGACCTCAAATGCCACAAATGCAACAAAACTTGGCGACGGCGAAGGGCGCCAAGTGATGCAATAGCATGTGGCTGACTCTGCCAAGCCGCCAAGTTTTGTTGCATTTGTGGGACTTGATGTCGTAGTCAGGACACGGCCTAAGTGCGACGATATTCAGCCCAACATTAAACCTTGACCGTGGTTCAAAATTACGACTTTTTATGTTAAAACTAAAGTTTCCCAATTCTACGAAGCTACTATTCAAATAAAAGAAGTATACAGCTGGAGAAAAAAAAAACGATCCACCCTTCATTTTTCGGCTGCTATTGGTCAAGGAATTTTGTGAAAGGTGTCATTTTTCAGGAAATAGCGTAAGGAATTGAGAACTGGTTACCAAAATTGTATAAGGGGTCGTCTACATATTAAAATGAGTACCAACTTTGAAAATTCCAATGGCAACACCCAATTTTTTTTATATAAAAATATTTATCGTCTTCAAAATACCCCAGATCCAAAAGAACATTTATTAATTTGCATTATTTGTTGAGATATAAGCATTCAAAGTTGAACGCCCATAATGTTAAAAGAGTTTCACAAACTTTTATTCATACCTCCACAAATAAAATGAATTAAACCAAAATTTTTTTTTGATTATATACTTCTCAATCTTCCAAAAACAAATCACACAAGTTTTTTCATCAATTTTTCATGTTTATTATTTTTTTATTTAAATTTAAATAAGAAAAAATAAAACATGAATAGCAACCCCAATTTTTGTGTTACATAAATCGATAAAGTAGATCAAGTAGAACCAAAATCCCGAATTTTTTAATTCAACAACAATTATTTGCCGAGTTATTGTAAAAATACTGAAAAAAAACGAATTTTAGGGACCGTGTAAAAAATTACTTAGCAAATTGGATCCTAACTTGCATTATTGTTTGGTGGTTGAAAAGCGTTTATGGTAAATGTTTATTCAAATTATTGATGTCTGTCAAATGTCTAAAAATCTTTTCTTGTTTGAAGTGCATACAATGTATTTTGTTTGTATAATTAACATTAAATTATATCGATTACTATGTTTTTGAATGTATGTTATTTCCAATACAATTTCAAAAAGTGTGGTTTATAGTAAAAATTAAATACCCTAAAATATTATTGGAATTCGGTGTTTAGCATATTTCATTGTTACCACATCAGTCAGTCAGTTAGTCAATTAGTCCGTTAGTTAGTCAGTCAGTCAGTTAGTCAGTCAGTAAGTTAGTTAGTCAGTTCAGTTAGTCAGTCTGTCACTAATACAGAGTGACTAATAACGTACTGACTAACTAATACGGACGTGACTAACTAACGGACTGACTAACTAACTGACTAACTAACTAACGGACTGACTAACTAACTGACTGACTAACCGACTAACTGACTGACTAACTAACTGACTGACTAACAAACTAAGTGACTAACTAACTGATTATATAAATAACTAAATAAATAATCTCTAATATTATTTTTTTTTAAATCGAGAAATGGACAAAAATCTTTTTTCGGGATTTAGACCCATTCGGGATTTTGACTCATTCGGGATTTCGGCTTGTCGGGATTTTGGCTGTCGGGCTATGTCCCAGACCCAGTGCGCCGAATTTTAAACAAACTTTTTGTAGCAATATGAATGAAACAAAAATTTGCATAAAATGTGAAACATAAATGTAATAATCATGTTTGTCTACTCTATCTGATTGTAACTAATCGCATTTGAAAATCTGTTAGTTATAAATATTCGTATATGCGACTTAGTTTAAAATTAAAACCTTTCTCGTCTACCCTTTATTTTATTTCTGAATTTTAAAATCCAAAATTTAAAAAAAATCACAATATTAGTGAAGAAGATTTAATTCTAGCATCCTTTGGCGAGATTATGGTAACCCTTTTGTTAGCTTGTCGTTTCGAAAAGACAGCCTAAATATTACCTTTTTCAATTTGGAGATTTCCCCCTAAACGAGTTCAAAATTAATGCTTTAATATCTCAGCAAATAATGCAAAATAAATAATTCTTTTTGATACCTGGGGTATTTTGAAGGTGCTGAACATTTTTATGTAAAAAAAATTGGGTGTTGCTATTGGAATTTTCAAAGTTAATACTTATTTTAATATGTAGGCGACCCCTTATACAATTTTGGTTGCCAGTTCTCAATTCCTTACGCTATTTCCTGAAAAATGACACGTTTCACAAAATTCCTTGACCAATAGCAGCCGAAAAATGAAGGGTGGATCGGTTTTTTTTCCCCCAGCTGTACAATTCTCTATCTAGATAAACAACAATAACAGTGAGTTACAGTTCGTCGAAAAGGATGCGTTCACAACATTCCTGCCTTTACCTTGCTTGTAAGAGGCAAATAGCTAAACGTAGCTACTCGCTCTTTGCATCTTCCATTGGACCTTGGTTGAAAGACCTTTGATCTAGAGGGTGCCCACTCGGGACACGGATTTGAAAGGCAAATGCTAATCTGAATATGCGTTGTAACGTTTGTTGCGCGTTTATTAATATTGGGCCTGTGGAGACGGAATGGTATGTAGGTTTCGCAATGTTGCATCGGTAAACTCGAGTATAGTCAATGTAGTGTTGTTTTATAGTTATTGTAGCATTAAAGATATCCTTATAAAATATGAAAATTAAAGGCTAAGAAAGTGTTTTTAAAAAACGGTAAACTCAAGAAATATTTTCAAAGTATAAACAAAGTTATTTTTAGAAACCTATTCGGTTTTTTTATATACAGGGTGGTTATAAAATAACGCTCCCTATTCGGAGAGGTCTGTAGCTTGAATGAATAATCCGAATGCAACAAACTTCGAGACAGTTACTAATCAAGAAGGGGGGAAAAGAATGGAATCATAAAAAAAAACACCCTCGTCTCTTGATCAGGGTTCTAAATTACGAGGCGTAATTGGCTGTGTTAAAGCTCCTAAAGGAGTCTAGAAATAGGCAGCCGGAATCGATTACATTACATTAAAAAAGAAATAGTTACAAAATCACCGACAGATGGCGCTGTCAATGCAGACACAATATTGTAAGCATTGGCAAAACCCAGAAGCGGTCATTTCTTGCATTAATGTAATGTAATCGATTCCGGCTGCATATTTCTAACCTCCTTTAGGAGCTTTAACACAGCCAATTACGCCTCGTAATTTAGAACCCTGGTCAAGAGACGAGGGTGTTTTTTTTTATGATTCCATTCTTTTTCCCCCTTCTTGATTAGTAACTGTCTCGAAGTTTGTTGCATTCGGATTATTCATTCAAGCTACAGACCTCTCCGAATAGCGAGCGTTATTTTATAACCACCCGGTATTACTCCCACATTAGTTTCTACAAATATAATTGTACAACATTCGAAAGATTAAGGTAATCTCACGTGGCCGTGAGTGCCATTTCTGATTGGCTGAAATTGCAAAACATTTTAAACTGCATTCCAAGTGATTCCGTGTTAGATGCACTCGTGGCATTTGCACACAGTGATACTTGAACATGTAGGGAGGGATACGGGAGTTGAATTGGAGAAAGGGAAGATCGACTCAACTAGAAGAGATGAAAGGTGCATATCGTAATTGGGTATCGTTAATAATTTATAAGGTTCCTGTTGAATGCCTCAGAAACAGAACTTCCTTTCTGAACACATCATTCATTTTGATCCATTATCCATAAAAAGTTAGTCAATTTAAATTGGCGTGCTCCATTTAAATTTTCATTATCTATAGAAGAATTAAAATAAAAATAATAAAGATTGCTTTTTCATCATATTAAAAATTGAAAGCCGTCTTTAATTCTACAACAGCAGAACGGAACTAACATAGTAAAATCTTTTTTAGTCACCGTCCCCCTCAGTTAACTATTAAGCAGGAGAGGGTTCACAAATAATGGTACGCAAGTACCCCACTTTTCGGCAATTTTCTATATGTATATGCAAAGACAACGACAACATATCTAAATGTGACCCCGTCTCTGTGTATTTTTTCTCTGACTAACAAAGAATAAACATCGGGTTTGACCTCGCTAGAGAGCTAGCCGGTTGATAATCTAATAAAACTAAATACTTTAAAAACTTCAATAGAGTTTTTTCTATTTGAATTTATTTCATATATGTTGTATGTATAAAGGGGGATGATATCATACAGTATGACGAAAATTGGCCAAGTGATGCAAGTGAGGTTTTTAATTAAAATCACCTAAGTATGCATATGCTCGATCTAATAATTGGTGAGAGTTTTAAAATGATTTACATTACACGGTTTGACCCTAATTTTAAAACATTCAGTCTCTTAATAAATTGGCACATAAAAATACAGACAAATTCTTCATGTGTTGACTCCTTATTTGGAATTTTCGTAATTTTTTGCTGCTCCCTCAAATAAAAGAGGACGGGACATGTAAAAATAAAACCCACGGTATTTATTGAACTATACAAGACTCCTACGATGATTTTTGAAAAAGAATTCCGTTCAATTCAAACCCAATTCCGCGTAAAACTCCCATAACAGACCCACAACATGGATGAAGCACTGATATTTCGATATGTAGCTTTGACCAGATTGCATCTGATATTTATTTCAAAATAATAAAAGTTCAAAAGGGTTGGACGATAGAATTAATGTATTATTTTTGAAATCACAATACATTTGTCAAAAGTCTGTTTTCAAAACATAATTTTTTCCCCCCACCAAGTATATGAACGAGTAATAAGAATACCAATGCAAATAAACAACCACTATGATATAATGGCTTTTTCGATTTGGCGATTTGCGTTACATTGCTAAGGAACACAAATGCGGTAAACATTCCACTACATATTTCATACAACTAGATAGGTAAGGGTTAGAGCCCCAGCTGAGTTGCCAGATTTTCTGGATGGGAGAATAGTGGGCACGCATGTCATATGATTATGTGGAATGTAAAAG
The DNA here is from genome assembly GCA_019343175.1 of Oedothorax gibbosus. Taxonomy (NCBI): domain Eukaryota; kingdom Metazoa; phylum Arthropoda; class Arachnida; order Araneae; family Linyphiidae; genus Oedothorax; species Oedothorax gibbosus. Next base: position 11,662,774 of record CM033274.1, on the reverse strand, counting down.
ATACATTCAGTAGCTATTTGGTTAGGGTTCTCTAAGCAAAATTATTTATCGGCCACAAAAAAATGGCTATCAGTTCTGAGGAATATGTCGAGTCTACAAAGGCTTAGCCGATAAAAGATAGGTAAAGCAACCCTTGTTAAAATTTCAAGCTCGCTAACAGTCCAGCCATTATATCATAGCTGTATCGCAAATAGGAATAAGGGAATCTATGATCTGGTTATAGACTAATTAATTTTTAAAACTTTAAAAGGGCCATGGCTAACGACATATGGTGACACTTTTTTAAATTTTAAAAAATTAGATAACTTAATGGTTTTCCCCTTCCAATTTTCGCTATTGTTATTTTTATACTTGATACAAAAAAGCTTAATTTTAAAATCAATCACAAACAGATATTGTGATTTGTTACAGTTCGTTATTACTATTTATTACACTACTGATTTTACAATTCGTTCTTAAAAGAGCCATTTTATTTACGATTTATCGAAAATATAAATAAGCTATAAAATTTTATCAAAGTAAGGCCACAATTCTTTTTCCAATCGAATATTTTTTAGGTTGAGAATTATAGGAAAAAAATCGCGTGTTCTTTTTCGTCTGAAGTATATTTTCAATTCTAATATAAAAGCGATTTTCGTTCTTTTTCCCCAAAGACATTCTATCTCAGATACAAAACCTTTCAATTCCATCAGACATTTCTACTGTTTCGTTTTCAGTTAGAAATAATATTCAATATTTTTTATTTATGAGAAATGCATCTTTTTTTTTATCATGATGACTTATTGAATCTTTAACTAAAAAAAACTTAAATGGTTTAAACCTAAGTAAAAAATTATGTTACAAGTAGTTGCCTAAAGTATTACTTGAACTGATAAGTTGTAATTTAATTAAATATTTGAATTGAAAAATATTCTTTGGGGGCCTACATCAAATTCTTCATTGCGTTCCGAATATAGGCGATTGGCTCCCAAATATTCTTCCTATTATAAGACAAAACCTCTTGCTTCTATCCTAGACCTATAATTAGCTATGGTAAGTAACTTTAAACCGTATTCAAGTGACGATAAGTTGAAACCTCAGGGAACTATAGGCACATGAAGCAATCGTGTACGAACAGCAGTATAAAAGGTTTCTCGAAAATTACATCACATTTTTAGGTTATATTTTACCTCACAGAGTTGTAATGTTTGTTTTACAGCAAATTGATGGTTTCTTGACTTACAGAGTCCCACGAACAACTTGCTCCAATGCGTTTAAACAGATAAGATGGGCGCATTCAATCACTGCCAGTGAAGGAAACGTTTTCGCCTGTACTAAATACACTACACTGTTAAAAATTTGGTTCGACCGTATACCAAAATTTGATGAATTACTGCTGCAACCAAAGTTCGGTGCTTGGTTTTACCATTTATTGGTGCTACCGCGGGCACCAAATTTTGGTTCGACGTTGAACCAAAACTTGGTACTACCGCGGGCACGAAATCTTGGTTCGACGTTGAACGAAAACTTGGTGCTATCGCGGGCACCAAATTTTGGTGAAACTGGCAAAAAACCTACAGCTTTCACCAAAATTTGGTACTACGTTGAACCGAAATTTTTTCATGTATGAAAAACATGGTAAAATAAAATTCAATCCGAAACAATTTTATTAAATATATTGATCCAAAAATTCTTCATGCTTGCATTTTTATATGTTTAAAAATTGATTTTAACTATTTTTAACAAATAAAATTTTTAAAAAATAATTGTTATAATTTATTAAAAAGTTATGATTCCAATTTTTCCACCTTAAATTTTAGTTAAAAATTAAGATTTTACCCCCTGTTTTTTACCATTTCATATTTAGTGTATATACACAATGCAAATATACACAATACAATATGTATAATACATATATATACAATACATCTTATATCATATGTAAATTCACTGCACAGGGTTATGGCATCACGTTTACCATCCCACTATGCTGGTAAATTATAGGGACTTTTTTTTACAGTATACGTGCGTGCGTAGTGTCCAGACTTCGAGCATCTTTAAACACGCACCAGACTCTTCTACACTGTATTTTTATTGAATTTTTAGCTGCACAATCCTTTAACAGGATGACGGCGTTGAAGATCGTGGAACTACTAGGTCTGTTGTACAACGCCTTACCAACTAGGCTACTCTACTGCGGTCTCTCTCAATTCAGAAGGTAACAAAAAAATATGAACTCAAGTACCATCTCAAAAGGAATCAAAAATGGTCCCATATCACGGCACCTTTTCCAACTTACAATATCACCACTCAGATTGCAACATACGAGAAAAAGTGAAGTACTGACAAAAAGACGATTTTAGGGAGAATTTTGTATGAATTTCTACTTTTTCATTGAATATCATCTATAGAGAAAAATGTAGTATTTGCTTATTACATATTAACTATTGTATCGATTGAATTGAAGGGTGAAGTTTAAAAACACATTCTCCGAAGTATAACTAAAATATAGGGTCCGGCCAGTGACTTTTGACGATTGCTAATTCAACGGAACGAAGTCGCCAATTGACGATCCGGGCCCTATACCTTAGTTATATTTTGGAGAATGTGAGCTTTGCAACTACATACTTTAATAAAAGCCTTGCATCCATTGGTTGATCCTTAAATGTTGCAAAGTGATCTATGCAGACTTGAGTCAATCCGTAAATTGTGCAACGTTGCACTCTTAAAACAAAAGAGTGAAATTCACTCCTATAGGAGAAGTGCATTTTTGGCACCGGAAAGGAGTGAAAATTAACTCAGACTGAGTTAAAACCGCTCGTTTTAAGAGTGTAGGACGCAGATTGTTTTCTTTTATTTCTTTTACCCACTCCGAAAAGGAGTGAAATTCACTCCTATAGGAGAAGTGCATTTTCGGCACGGAAAGGAGTGGAAATTAACTCAGACTGAGTTAAAACCGCTCGTTTGTTTTAAGAGTGTGCACAATGCATATGCATCTACACTAATCAAAACAATTAAGGGAGCACTTTCCGTATACTTTAGTTAACGCTTTCAGTCCCAACTTTTTATTTTGTATTCTTAAAATCTAAAATTTGTGAAATAGATTCATTATGAGTCTCGAATGAAATGGTAAAAAACAGGGGGGAAAATCTTAATTTTTTAAACTAAAATTTAAGGTTGAAAAATTGGAATCATAACTTTTTAATAAAGTATAACAATAATTTTTGAAAATTTTATTTGTTAAAAATAGCTAAAATCAATTTTTAAACATATAAAAATGCAAGCATGAAGAATTTAGGATCAATTTATTTAATAAAATTGTTTCCGAGCAAATTTTATTTGACCATGTTTTTCATATTTTCATTTAATTAAAACAAACATTATTTAATTCTTCAAAAGACATGATTCTTCTATCTATCGATAAATAAGTGTGAGGTTAACTTAGAGAGAAAAAAATCGCAAGCTGATGATTCCAAATAGAATCATTGGGGAGTGAAAGGGTTTAAACCATGCGCTCTCCTAATTCTTTTGAGCAGTGTATTTTTAAGATTTGGGTCAAACAGTAGATCTTTAAATATGGCATATGGACCTATTTTTTAATAGATGTAGTTCTGTGTAATTCTAATATACTATAGTACGACGTTATTTCAACCAAAACAAAAACAACTTATTTAAGACTTCCGTTAACCAATAGATCGTAAAATATGGCTATTGATAATTTGAATATTTCTTATGATATGTCACGCTTCTCCATACTGCGATTTTATTGGATGTTGTTTTTCTTTGACAAAGTGTGGAAACAAGCTCATTGGGTTTTTAGAACGTCACCGCTCCGAACTGCGATTTCATTGGTTATTTTGTTTTCTTTGACAAAGTGTTGAAACAAACCCATTGTTTTTTTTTATAACGTCCCCGCTCCGAACTGCGATTTAATTGGTTTTTTTGTTTGTTTCATTGGTTGTTTTGTTTTGTTGTTTTGACAAAGTGTTGAAACAAGCCCATTGGCTTGATTAACGTGACCTCAATAATTCCTGTTTTCATTAATAGATGATCCGCCCACTGAATTATTAAGCAATCGATACCTTACTTTAATTCGAATGGAACTGCTGCTACTCAAGATGTGAAATATTTCCATTTAAATATTGTAAAGAGACATTCAGTTACTTCACTTTTCCAGTTACGCTGCAATGTACTCAAACCTGTGTCTCCCTTTCCGTAAAATAGCTGCCAATCCCCTTTTCCCAACCACAGATCTACTGTTGCCACTCCGTCATTCACAAAATAAACAAAAAAAGATGCAGGGAATCCGAAATCCCGAAAAGGCGGGAGTTCTATTTACCCATTCGGGATCCGTTCCCGTTTTCCCCTTTTTCCGGGATTTATCCAGAAGAGAATCCGGGAGTCACCAAACAAGGGGGTGGTGTAACGATCTCGCAAAGCAGGAAAGAGGACTTTCAGGGGAGATGTCAAAGAAAAGAACATACTTTGCTTTTGTTAACCAGCTTCTTAGCTTAGGCTATAGATGTACGCCGACTTTAAAGTTGTGTTGATGTAAACAATGTGTTGTATTGAGTTGCGAAATGGAATAAGGGAATAATGGAATACGTATACAATTTAACGGATGGAATAATGTAATAAGTAGGCAATGGAATAATAATAAAGTAAGCAAGCAATAGAATAAGGGAGAATTTAATAAGCAGGCTACTTTGTACATAATAAAATTATTTCCGCAAAGTATCTATCGCAAATAAAATGGGATTCGTAAAAATTAAGGGAGCATTGGAATAAAGGAGAAATGGTAGTAGGAAGTGAGGACTGAGGGAATAGTTTTAAATGGTACCATTCAATATTGTGTGCTACTAAAATGGTTTAAAAATGAAGAAAGCTTTGTAGTCCCTTATTTTCTTCATTTTATTGTCTGCTTATTCCATTATACCCATGTTACATTGCCTGCTTACTCCATTATTACTTTATTGCTGTGCATGCTTATTTCAAAGCACGTTAATTACATTAAAATAATAAAAAAACGGTAAAGGGGAGAGTTCTTTTAAGAACTTACACCAACAACAACCAATCTCTATAAATAACGTGTTTTTCCGCGTCTTGTCTTTTCGAAAGGGTAATGAGGGTGGGGGAAATCGAAAAGAAAAGGAATTTTCGAAGGATCGTCTGCTGGTAGGGAGGAAGGAAAGTAGAATGCCGGGGCTTGGGCACGCTATTGTAGGGGCTTTCTGCAAACTATGACATTTTGCTTGGAGAGCTAGTAGAAACGCATAGTGAACTAAAGTAGAACTCCCATTATCTGAAGTAATTGGGACCTAACCACATTCGGATAAGTGGAAATTCGGATAACTGGAGTTAATGGGAAGAAAAGGTATAATCAATCAATTGCCTTTTTATATGACAGATAAGTACCTAATATAAAATCAGGTACACAGTTAGTACAAACGTACACTGTTAAAAATTTTGTGCTTGGTTTCACCATGATATTGGTTCCTAGTAGCTGCAACGGCTGAATGGTGAAACGTTCCACCATATTTTTGGTGTTTGGTTGATCCATTTCTCATGTTTTTGTTTCCAAATCCAGAAAAATGGTTCAACCAAACACCGAAAAAAAGGTGAAACATTTCACCACTCAGCCGTTGCAGCTACTAGGAACCAATATCAGGATGAAACCTAGCACCAAATTTTTAACAGTGTATATATAATACATAATAATAATACGTACATCGACCAGCATCAAAAGAGAAGAACAATTATGCCAAGATGGAACGTTTATTGAAGAACAGTGGTGACGAAAACTTAAAGCATTCTAATAATGATCAAAAATTTGTCATCACTACTACAGAAATCTACAGGTAGGACTTTATCCCTTTAAGACCGAGCTATCACGATCGTGCGGGTATAAAAGAGAATGTTCAAGCTTTTCAAAAATATCAATACCGAAGCCGCAACCTTGTACCATTCGTTATTTGTATAAAGAATTACTTTGTTTTTGAGGAGTTGCTGACATTGATGCTGTTTAAGGTATTTTTTCGATAAAACTCTAAAATTTAGCCTCACAAACTTAAATCAGCGACATCTAATGGCCGGTCTTAAAGGGTTAGGGAACTCAGAACTCGAGACGTATTGAAGATTATAAAAATTCTGAAACGTTTAAATAGGAAACTTTTGACGAGGAAATTAATAGAAAACGTAGATTTGACAAGAGATTAACATATGACCAAATAAACAAAATTTTATCGAAGCGTGATGGAAGTCTAAAATCCGCAATTCCATTATCTGGTTATGATGAGGCTCGAGAAAATGTTATCAAGCCAATCTTTGAAGATGATAGTCGAAAGAAAAATGTTGTTGGGAAGCCTACAGCTAAAGGAATACCCAACCACGAGCCTATGATTGCTTTTTAACACAAACTAAACAAAAAAATACACTAATAATACCTGAAGAATCTAGAAAGCTAAAGCGAAAAACGAATCAAAATTTATTTCAACGCCCAAATCTGATGTTAGTGAGTGGAAATTAAGCAAGAAAGAAGTCAATGAAGTTCTGGAAAAAACTCGAAGCATCGAACATATTTTGAAGTTGTTGCAAACGTTGGACAATTCTACGCAATTATCCACAAATTCACTAAAACCATCAAAACTAGTATCGCTATCCAAAACTACAACCAGTACTGTGCAAGTTGTAGATAAGCTTGCGAATTTACATCAGTTGCGGCTGTGGGGAGCCTAGCGGTTAAGATCTCGGTCGCGGGATCGGAAGGTCCCGCGATCGAGTCTCGACACCTCTGAAGACCCACTGACAGTATATGCGGAGTATGTGCTCGTTAAATCTGTTGGGTCTGAAAGTCCTGTGGTCGGTCATTGCGCAGTTTACCACGGGTACATGTCCCTGGAGACTATTTCCCTCCCCTTCAGGGACATGTCTAAATTGTGGAGGTGGCGATAGATGGCAGCATCTGTCTTGTATGTGCGTGTATGTCGTGTCCATCCTTCTTGAAGAAGGTTTATAAGAGGGTCTTTGTGACCAAGCACACAAGCCTGAAAATATATGTATACCAATCAACCAACCAATCCCATCAGTTGCTATGGTTTCTTTTAGGCTTGGTTGTATTCTTGTTCAAGGTTATTTTTGGTATTTACTTGTGGTTTCTATTGTGTTAAGAAAGGGGAAAAAATGCCGGGAAAAAAAAAGGAAGTTTTACCTGATTCTTGTTCTATCGATCTTTCGGGCGTAGATTCTGAAGACATTCTTTTTGATTGCTCGGATCTGGAAGAATATAAGAGAACTTCTGTGTTTAGTAAATGGAGTGTGACCGAATAAAATATATGGATGTCGATTTGTTAAAAATGTAGAGGATCTTCTCTGAAACCAAGCCTAACATGCACTCTATAGAATAAACGAAACAAAAGATGGATTATCGATTGAAGCAAATTGAAAATAATCCAAATATTCAATAGTTCTTGGGCGGTCAAACACATATGAGAGAGACCTCGTGTAGAGGGAGTGCACGTTAAATATGCTCCAAAGTCTCAACGCTGCGTACGAAGTCACCCTTAACGGTTGCGTTTGGTGCCAATTCAGGTGTCGGCTCGTCACTTGACTGTGGTTCTAAATTACGTCGCCCGTCGCCAATAGCCCTCGTGTAGCTCTAGTGCGACGATAATTCAAACCTACATACATATGAGAGAGAGATAGTTTATATTTCAAACTTCCAGTCTTATAAAATAGAAAATTAAATTCTAGTTTGATATAAAAGAAAAAAGAAGTTTTAAGTACAATAAATCAACTCTCAACCTATAAGAAAAAAGTGGACAATCTAACATTTTAAACACAAATGTGATCAAAGCAGCTACCAAAAAAAATATTTAGAATAGAGAAAACTTTAATTTTCTAACTTCAAAGTATATAAATATATAAACTCAAAATCAAACTTTTATTTTTAAAATATCAAAAAGCCATTATATCTGTCGGCCAATATATTGTAATTAAAGAAGGTTATGCAGTAGAGAGCTAAAAGAAAAATACAGAAAACAAATATTTGTTGTTGCAATAAATGAACAACGCAGTGTTTTTGTGATAAACAGAAAAGGATCTTTGTACTGGCGTATTATTTTTAACAAATATTTGTGTTTTGTAAAATGTTTCTTAATTTAGGTTGGTTGGTAGACATATATATTCAGGTTTGTGTGCTTGGTCAGAGACCGCTTATAAACCTTCGTCAAGTAAGACAGACACAACATTATTCGGTCAACACACACACACATAGTGGATCCATCTAATTTTTAGAGACAGAGGCCAACTAGAGGATCCCCAGAATTGGCTTGTCACCCCCAGAGGTATTGATTAAGTATGGAACTTGTGAGGACTTCGGACCAACAGATTAACGAGCAGACCCGCATATATCGACAACCAAACATTCGATGCCTTACGATTCAATACCTAACAATGGACCATATATGATAAGCAAACCCCTAACCCAGTTGCCATCGGTAGTTTTAAAGGAATTACTTTTCTAACTTTCGTATTCTATGGGCAGACGCTTCTTAAAGCGAAGATTTTTTTATTAAAGATAGTGGAATATTTCTCTTTATTTCGTTATCACTATCTATTAAAAACAAGTTGTGGAAATAGTCATCGTTTTAATTCTTTGTAAAACAAACACAACGTAAGTAAAATATGATTTATGAAAATTTAATGATGATCTCATAGTCGAAAAGTTAATCACTGAAACCGGAACTTGGTATAGTAACTATAAAAAATAATAAGAATAGATATTATAAAATCGTATATATCACTCGTTCACAGAATATGTAATGCATAAAACAATGGCAGATATCATAAAATATCAGTAAATTTAATAAAATAATCCAGGTGCGATAAAACAGTATGTACATATCACAAAATAGTGGGTATATATTAATAGAATAAAACAACAATATACATATGGTATTAGATGTCATAAAATAGTATAGACAGAGCAGTATATATATCGGAGGAAACGTACCACATATCATAAAATAATAGCGTAGGAAAGAATAATTCATGTAAAAGATACCATAAATTAGTATATATAACAACGTATAATACGATAATAGAAAGCATTAGTGATTAAAAAATGAATATACTAGCGAAAATATGTCCTCATTTTATGTTCTGTAAGTTAGTTTTTTTCTGAGTAAGTACCTTAGTAGTAAAACAACTTTTACAGAACTAGTCAGCTGTGGCTAGACTCTCTATCGGCAACACACTGCGCATGCGCATTGCCCCATTTTTTTTGTGGCACATGGTTATTTGCAAAAATCAAAACTTTTAGGTATAGGCTCGTTTTAGGTGACGTATTTCCTTCTAGCTTTTATTATTGCCCTTACTTTGATCAGTTCTTCGATTGGTGTTCTGTTCTCCCGTGACATTGATTCCGCAATGGAGGCTAACAATTATTTTCATTCAGCATTTTTGTTGCCATTCAAGACCTGAAAATGCCCATTGTTTTTAAAAGGAAAAATGAAAGACAAATGAGCGTAAATCTGTTTCTTAGATAACCAGAATTATTTGTAAAAGTACTAGTTTCATTACATTTCTCCTAATCTCTCTTATGATTCCAGACTCTTTGAAATAGATAAAATAATTCTTAACAAGATAAATTTTAACTCCCCGTAAATTAGTTTAATGATAATAAGTTTTAAATATGTTGAAATCTAGTTGTGGAAACCTTTTAATTGCAACCCCGTTGTATTGGGAAAATGATTTATTGCGGAGTGACTGATGATCTCGTAAAATAAATCCAAAGTCTTCCAACAATTCCAAAGATTCCAACAATTAAAAAATTTTAACCATAAATTGAAAATGTTTTGTAAAATGAATTTGAAAGCTCTAAAAATCAACATTTTGTTACATTTATTATTTTAAGTTAATATTATTATCTGTTAAAAATTTTTTTTTGTCCGATATAATTTAATAAAATTGTGTTGTTCCATGGTTTTATTTAAGTTCTTTTTATATTAAAATTCTAATTTATACTCAGAACTTTTCCTCTAGAATCTAGATAAAACCTGGCCCATCACAAATATCCACTTGAGTAGCTCATAGTACGTAGTTGTTCAATAAAACCAACAAACTAAATCAAATTTTAAATATTATAATAATAAATTAAATCACAACTAAATATTTTAAAATGTAAAAAGTCCTTATTAAAACAATTAAATACAAAATGTAAAACGAATTATAAATATTACTTCTTCCCGAAAAACAAGGTAAAATAAACTTTTCAAAACCAAGTGTTAATTCCATTTTTTTAAAAAGTAAACCATTCATGCTGAAAGTAATAATAGCGTCATAAAAAAACGCCTCTAATAACTAATTAAAAAGAACAAACTAAAGCGAAGAATCTTCATTATGTAAGAAAAAAATGGTATTATTATCACAGAAAAAGAGAACAAAAAATCATAACTGTTCATTTTTCATTACGACAATAAAAGACAATTACACAAAAACTGAAAACAAAGCAATGCCTAATTAACATTCATTAGAAGAAGTAAAAGAACAAAAATTCGAGACCTCTTTCATAAAAAAAATAATAATCGAGACAAAAGACAAGAGAAATAATTATAAAAAAATCATAAACTTTTAAAAAAGAAGCACTTGCTAATTACTAGCGACAAATAACCTCATTATTTACTTCACTTCAATTGTTTTTAAAACATTCCATTGTAAATTATTCTTCATATTTTTTTTTACAAAACAGTAACCTTTTTTTAAATATAGAGTGAAAAGGTGTTGATTGTCTTCACAAAGACTGTTTGTTAATGAATAATTCTTCGATTTCCATTGATACCAAACTGTAACCGTCCCCCGTTTCGATTGGTGTTCCTAAAGGAGGTTAGATAAGATGCAGATGCTATTAAGTCAAAAAACGATGTAAAACTGGTTTGACTAGTGAAGCCCTTCATCGCTTCCAAATGAGCCCAAACGATTGCTTGGCTAATTATTTGGCGGTTTGACGCTATTTTGAGTATGATAAAAATATTAAATAATTATTGATTAGTTGGTTGGTTGTTAGACATATATATTCAGGTTTGTGTGCTTGGTCAGCGACCCGCTTATAAACCTTCGTCAAGGAAGACAGACACAACAGACAACACACACACATAAGTGGATCCATCTAATTTTTAGAGACAGAGGCCAACTAGAGGATCCCCAGAATTGGCTTGTCACCCCCAGAGGTATTGATTTGGTATGGGAACTTAGAGGACTTTCGGACCCAACAGATTTAACGAGCACGTACTCCGCATATACTCGGTAGGTCTTCAGTGAACCGGGACTCGATCGCAGGACCTTCCGATCCCGAGGCCGAGACGCTGACCACTAGGCTCACTACGGCCCTATAATTATTGAGGGTAGGGTAGGGTAGGTACATATATATTCGGCTTGTGTGCTTGATCAGAGACCCGCTTATAAGCCTTCGTCAAGTAAGACAGACACAAAAAGAATTTTTACTGTCACAAAGAAAGGAAGTACACCCAGGGCGAAGGCGGGAATCGAACCCGCACCCGTTACAGCGCGCAGACTGCTAGCGTAATGATCCAAACCACTCGGCCATCCGGGCCCCCTATAATTATTGATAGGTAGGTTTTTAGACATATATTTTCAGGCTTGTGTGCTTGGTCACAAAGACCCGCTTATAAACCATCGTCAAGAAGGACGGACACGACATACACACACATATATGACAGATGCTGCCATCTATCGCCACCTCCACAATATAATTATTGAAGTTAGGTTAGGTTGTACGTTTTCTGGCTGTCTATTTCTAGTCTCTATGGAGATTTAACACAAGTGAACTACGTCTTGTAATTTCAAACCCTGGTCAAGTGACAAGATCAAAGTAAACCAGCGGCCACTAGAGAGTATGTCGTAGTGTACTCAGGATAAATACACAACACGAATATTCACATCCATATGCTGGGATTTGAGCCCGGGACCTTCTAATTGCTTGCCCAGCTAACTGACCATTCTGCCACCCAGTCGGCAACTTAGCTTAGGTTGAACGCTTTCGGCCGTCTATTTCTAACTTCCAACGAGCTTTGCATGCATCAATTCAGGAGTTATGCCTACAGTCTACAATAGGAAAAAAATTCATTTCATTTTTTAAATATTTGGTTTTGGTTGAAATAACGTCGCACTAGTTCTTCATGAGGGGCTGTTGGCAATGCTGCCGTGGGCAGATATAAACTGCAGTAACCACAGCAATGAATTAGACCATTTAGCTCTGAAATAATTAGTCTTTTTTCCCGTATGTTTTCTTATAGGTTAGAATAATTGAGTGCTAGCAACACTGGTCCAAGTCATCAGGCTAGTTACTGCAGTCCAACTGCCCACGGCAGAATGGGCCTCTCATGATTTTAAAAGAATAAAAGTAGAAGTTTTGACCCACAAAATCTCACTGTCTGATTTTGGGCATATCATATCACAATTTGGCGATAACTTTATAGTTTCCCCTTTACTCGCCAAGCGTCTTCCATTTCATTGTTACCTCTTTTGTTGGCTCCCCCTCCGCTCGCCAATTACACACCAGAAAGCGTGCAACTCACCCTCATTAGCGACCCGCTTCCTGGCACACACGGGGCAAGTTTCATAATTGCCCCTTTTGCCTCTCGTTTACCTCCGCCTCATTTATACCCTCTTTTGTGAGCACTCTTTTCCGGGTGGAGCTTTATGTGTATGGAGATATGTGGGATGGGAGGAATTAAAACATGAGATTAGTTTTTATCTGTTCCAGGGCCGGATTTAAAGATTTGCCGCTTGTAGGCTACTATTCATTTGCCGAACCTGTTACAATGTTAATTCTCCCCCTTCGCGGAAAGGTAGCTGGTTAGCTGCAAAATAGAGTGATATGTGCTGTTTAAAATAGATACACATATTAGAATCATCTATGTACCTTTACACACTAAATCGGAAGCGAAATAGGCGAATTTTTTAAACTGTTCTAATATTTTTCTTTTAGCTTCTTAAATCCGGGAGGAGGGGATGCAACTGCCCTCGCACCGACCATGTTTGCTACGAAATATTAGTATTATATATACGTTTACGGTTTACACATTAAAGGTAAATTATTTGTTTTCTTTCTTAAAAATATTCGTATCTTTAAAATATTTTTTATGTCCAATGCCGCTTTAATTGGTCGTAAAATTTGCCGCCCCAAAAAATTCGCCGCTCAGCCTACTTAGCCTATTTAGAATTCCGGCTCTGATCTGTTCTTTACACTGTTAAAAAGTTTGGTGAGAGATTGCAGACGAACCTTGGGAGTTCCTAGCTGCCCTCACTATCTGAAGCGTGAATTTTTTTTTTCAATTTTGTGGTAAAACGATATCAGAATGAAATATCAGATTATTTTTTATATGTTCTTTTACACTGTTGAAAAGTTATGCTCTGGAACCCGGGAAATTCGTAGACACTGTTTGGAGCGTGGAATTTTCAATTTTGTGGTAAAACCATAACTTTGATATGCCGTAAACGTGGTAGATCAACGCTCCAAATAGTGGTGGCAGCTAAAAGTTCCAGGATTCCGGTGCAATCTTGCACCAAACTTTTTAACTGTGTAGGGTGGTGCGTAACTTTATTATGATAGGGTAAGATAAAAGGAGAACTTTGGACCCCAGCAGATTCAATGTGCACCATTCCCATGTACAAGGACTAATAGACTACCTGATAAAAAGTATAAGAAATATTTCTCTGATGTTATACTTTTCCAACAAACAAACCAGCAAAAATGTTGAAAATCTGCAAACAAACAAAAAATATTCAAAATCTGAAGTTAAATTAATTGAAGATATAAAAAAAAGTACTAAACATGGGTATCTGATGATATACATGAAAAATAGGATTTTGTAAATTTGTGGTTTAGAACGGAAATTGTGTACGAAGGTTAGAGTCGGACAGACAGACGAACAAAACGTATAAAAGATAAGTTTTTCTGCCCTACCTTGAAAAAAAAACACACCAAAATTTCGAAGATGTCAATACTCAACATCTCATTTCTTAATTCTTTCTCATTAAAAAAGATACGTAGACTTATAAAAAAATAACTAATATGTAATGATCGTTCATAAAAAAGAACGTTGTAGAACAATCCTGATGAGAAAGAATGTAGGTAAGGGGTGGAGGGAGGAGGAATACGTTTCCTGGATCAGGACAAGAGGGGGGAGGATTGGCACGGAAATCTGGATTCTTTCTTGACAATGTTTCATTCTTTTCTCTTCTCATTCTGATGGAACATTTTAGAAGAGTGATATTTCTATGTATGGGATTGAGTGATATCGCCTTGAATGTACCAGGGAAAAGTCGTAGATGACGTTTTTAAAGTATTGGCTAGTCTCCTTCGCATCCAGATACTGTTAAAATGATTTCCTGCAAACGAGTATATGTAGTGTACAAAAAGGTAAAAATAATATACACTGCTCAAAACAATTAGGAGAGCGCATAGTTTAAACCCTGTCACCCCCAATGATTGCATTTTTAATCATCAGCATGTGATTTTTTTTCTCACTAAATTGAGCTCACACTTATATATCGTTATATGGAAGAATCATGTCTTTTGAAGAATGAAATAAAGTTTGTTTTAATTACACGAAAATGTGAAAAACATGGTAAAATAAAATTCACTCCCAAAAAATTTTAAGAAATAAATTGACCCTAAATTCTTCACGCTTGCATTCTTAGATGTTTAAAAATTAATTTTGCCTTTTTTTAGAAATAAAGTTTAAAAAAAAATATTGTTATAATTTTTTCA